>UELU01056788.1:3284-13594 GCA_900490025.1 Megastigmus dorsalis
CCCCCCCCCCCCGCGAGGTCTTTACCTTGTGCTGAGGGTTGACGGGGCACATTCTTTGCTGCAGGTATACGAGCGGGATCAGGGAGGAGGCACCTCAATTTTTAGCTCTACTACGCGCATGCGTCCCGACTGATAATGGCCGTACGGAACAACTCGTTCCAGAGCCAACTTCAAGAATAGAATAGAATAGAATAGTAGAAAAGCGCGTAGAGCGAAAGTGGTAGCGAGAAAAAAGAGAATCGCGAATTGCAGGAAGGCAAAAAATTCTGCGAAAGGCGCAGTTAAGCCAATTTATGGCTAAAAGTTCGCAAAAGTGGCTTAATGTACAAAATGCAAGGCACCTCGGAAATAGTGTAAAAACTTAGTGTGTGTGTGCAGCATTGGTTCGGTGTCAGCTGGTCATATCGCAGCTTCCAGCTCTTGGGGCAGCGCATGGTATGGTAGTGGAGGCGTTCAGCGGAGGCTCTCATTCATAACACTCTGCCCCCAGTCGCCGTAGCCTCGTTGCAGTAACTCGTCGCGTAGGTCGGCCTTGTACCTAGCGGACTTGATGGACTTCCGTTCTTGGAGCTGCGTACGTGAGGACTCGGGGGGGGGGGGGGGGGGGGGGGGTCGTAGATGGTTTGAGGAGCAAGCGTACACATCAATGTTCATACGCTGAAATTTCGAGGCCAGGTGGGCTGGGTTGCGATATGCCAAGATGTTGAGCGCCAGGGAGCCTATGAAGAGCTCACGGCGACTGGCCGTAGAGAGCCATCCCAGACTAATGCAGTGCGGTGTCCACGACGAGGAATATAGCCAAAAACGAAACGCTCGCACGTATTAATATCTGGGTGTCGTCGGCAAAGATCATGTGTTTCGACATGCTCAACACTGAGGGAAGGTCATTTATAAAAACGGTAAAGAGAAGAGGGTCGAGAACGCGTCCATGCACATCAGCTTTTCAAGGAGAAGGCTATGGGAGACCATGCCAAACGCCTTGGAGAAATAAAATAAATGAAGCGCACTTTTCATGCGATTATCTATTGTTCTCCTAACATTGTCGAGGACCCCCAGGAGCGCTGTTTGTGGTGGCGGGAGAGCTGCGAGTGTGCCACAATCTCGAGAGTTTTTCAGAACTCACTTAGCATCGATATAGGGCGTATATCCGACATCGAGACCATTGCGTCCTTTTCCGCAAGAGATGTGCGGAATGCTTACCGCCACTGAACAGGAAAAGAAGAAGTGAGAGAACAGTTAAAAATAGATTCGATGGGGCAGCGAGAGAGAGAGAGAGAGAGAGAGAGAGAGAGAGAGAGAGAGAGAGAGAGAGAGAGAGCTACTAGCTTAAGCATCTCAGAAGAGATGCTGTTTAGTCCTGTTGCCTTTGAGGATGAGTGTCTATAGATCGCAAGACATCTTGCTGCGAGACTGGGAAAAAGAAGATACGATGGTTCTTCCCTACATGTGAGCCCTCATGCGGAATTTCGCGGAGTTTCTCGTAGGCTCTGACGGAACGAGATGAAGTGAGTGCACGTTAATAAGGTCATGTATGTGTCGAGAAGCAGCATCATCGGCACTCATATTAGAATTAAAATCCTCAGTGACGATAACATTTGTATAAGAACGCTTATAAATGATTCCAAGTAAGAGGGAGTAACTCCTCGAGGATAAGAAACTCGGGTAAGTTTAAGAAAAGTGGCTCGGATGCTGCCAGTATCCTGACCTCGGAAAAGTCACGCACATAGACTCCGACGCCCCCGCCTTCCTTGCCAACTGTATCATTATGAAAAAAATTTAGCTTATGGCCAGGATATCACACGCTTGATTTGAAAAATATGCCTCAACAATTAAGGCGAAGTGCGTCTTCCATCTATTTATATTGATATGAAAAATATTTAAAACATCTACAAAATTAAAAAAATCGAGGAACTCTCGATAGCTGAGTATTTCCTATTGCTAGTGAAGAGGTAGGTGAAGAAGCAGCTACTGAAGACGGCCGATTCACAGCCCTTAACGAGACGCGAGGCGGATGAACCGCTAGATCAGCCTCGGTAAATACTGGCATAAACGGACCGGTGGGCGAAGCTTTCATGTAGATTGTGAGGTTTCGCACCGAAGGTCTAAAGTAGTTAAGTCGCTTTTGGGCCTCATATGCCTTGCCGAGGAGCAAGTGGATGTTTTTCGCACAGGGTGCTCGTAAGAAAAGAGCAGATCCACCGTCCACGCACAAGAATTCCTCGTAAGCTGACCCTTCAGTTTTGCCGCCCGAGAAATCACCAGGTCGCGCGCGCCCGGGGAAGAAAGGCGCAATACAACGCCACGAGCCGCGGATGCACCCGTATTTGAGGTCGCAGTCGGTGATGCAGTCGCGGGTGCGCAATCTGTGAGCCACTCTCCAGTAAGAAGAATGGAACCCGCTATGAGTGGGAGCTGGATAAATGCGAAAAGACAGCCCGTGACACTGTGCGAGGTATGCCCGTGATAAGCACCTCGCAAGCATCTGCGTTCTCAACCGTTGTGGTTTGGGAGACGCGCGATGCCTTGGCATTTTCTAGTGCCTGTACACGCGATGTAAGAGTCGACGCAGCCACGCGCGTCACATTCAAGACTGTTCTGTGCTGCGTATTTAGCTCATTCATGCCACATTGGAGGTTCTCCATGTCGCGCTGAATGTTCGAGAACGCCGGCGGCACATCTCCCATGTTAGACGCAGGAGCCTCAGAGAAAAATGAATTTTCTGCGACTGGCCGGTGAGTGTCGCATGAGCCAATAACACACTGTAGCAACGCACGCTTCTGGATGAGACCAGGATTTCTGGAGTACAGTAGTTTACCGCACTTGATGCACGGAAGGACTGCACGATCATGCCTTGATATAGGGTCCAAACAGATTGGACACTTGGCAAGTGGTCTACTCATGCCTATACACTCAACATGGTGTAAAGTTCTCCAAAATGGAGTGGGTGGTGATCTCTCTGCTTCTTGAAAATAACTATTTTGTAGGCGGAGGATCGGCAAGGAAAAAATTCGAAACTTGCAAAAATTTGTAGCAGTGCGATCTATGCTGCAGAAGACTAATTAAGAGTTGCCACTCTAAGATAACACGGCTCTTATAATATTCTTTTTTATTATGTTTCTCATATTATTTCATAGTATCATATTAATTGTACATTGATTATAAAATGACTTCATGTCGCCCCCCAAATAAAATTACAAATTTTACTTAACGCAGTAACTACAAGATTTTAATACATGAGTATCTGATAATATGTGTCTACATCTTTTTAATTGTATGAAGGTGATGGATGTCACAAATCATTGCTAACACTAATAATGAAAGTTAAAAAATTAAATGTCTTGTCTGTCGGATTTTATTCCTATTGCTTATTAATTAATGAAATTCATTTAAACAAAAATTTTTTAAGTTTAAATTGGTATCAGTTTTAATGCTTGAAGTTAAAAATGATATACAACCACTCGCATTAACGATTCTTACACAAAACAATATTGATGTACAACAAATAATTATTAAACTTTTAGCTGTAAATAAAAACTTCTTTTAATATGAAAATTTTTATAAACTAGTTTAAAATCGATCATTGCAAACTAATGAATTCGAATATCAATAGGGTAAAGTACCAAAAGTGCCACTTTTTGATATTAAGCGCTTACGTAGACATACTTAAGTTCGTACTGTAAAAAGTGTTCCAGTATTGGGTACTTTACTTTACTCTTGTTGGCGAACTGTTTTATTACAGTAACGTATAAACATACATGTGTGAGATAATGAAAAACGGACCATAACAGGCAAAACGGAAATATTCATATGTTGAAAAGAATTTTGAAACAAATAGTTAAAATTAATAATGAAAGTATGCGTTTTGGCTATTGGAATGCCTGCCAGCCATCGTCAGTACGACAGGACTTCCTTCTCGTAGACGCGTATGTGACAAGTTCAATAGGTCTACATCTAATAAATGTACTAGTAGATTATACAAGCTATCATCCATCTAGCGGAGAAACAAAGATTATCATTTTGTGTGAAGAATTCTCGGAAATTATTTGTATAATTTAACCTTAAATTTATCTAAAACTGATTTATATAAATTTTATCTATATTTTATAAATTTTAATTATTATTACTAAAATTAACAACAATCGATTAAATAAAATGTAACTCAATCTCTAAACTTTAGATAAATTAATTATAATAATCATTTAAATAATATTAACCCATTAATGACTCAATTGTAGAAAATTGTACTCTGATTTTGATCCCATAAATTAAAATGAAATCGGTATCAGTACTTATTGAAACCAAGCTTATTTTATGTAATCGGCTCCGCTCTACACGATGCATTTTCTTAAAAAAGTGTAAAATAATTATTTATATTTTTTTTTGAAAATTTATATTAAGTTAATATCCCTAAAAATGACGAAAATATTGATTTTCTCTTTATTATATATTATTAAAGTACACATTATTGCGAACCTAAAAATAAATTTTCAAGCAGGAAATCCAAAAAATAAAGAAGTTACAAGTATTTAAGGAATAAAATCGCAAAAATTAAAACTCACGAAATATTGATTTTTTTCATTATTCTAGTTATATATGTCACGATATCGTATTTTCTATGCAAAATAAAATATTTGTATACATCGAGATACTAAAACTCATTCTGTAAACGAAAGACCTTTCCAGGTATCTATTCCGAATCATAAATGCTGCAAGAAAATATAATGTTCATCAAATACAATTTCCGCTATTTAGCATCATTTATTTAATAAGGATGTCATTTTAAAAATTATAACTAAGCACTTATAGAAAAAATAATTTAAAATAACAATTATTTATTAGTTTACGATCATTATATAAACGTATTATGTATTCAATTTTCAAAAGACCGCGCATCGCTAGTGTCACTACTCTATCGATTATAATAAACGTTGTCTGCTTTATCGACGAGTTGAGGTGGAGGCTCGAGTGAATTATTGCATGCAATTATATGATTTAGATTCTAATTGTTTACAGTCTACTGACTGCTACAGAAGCAAAGTCAGTTGTAATAAGTGTTGTGATGAATGTAAAGTATTCGAAATAAAAGAATTTTCAATGAAGAAATTCAATGAGATCAGATAAGTATTCCTGCTTTACATGTGACTGGTGTTATATGAAAAAAGTGTTTCTTTGTGTGATTTCTTTTTCCAGGCAAGAAAGTTATGTCTCATCTTTGCCTGCACATGCTGGACTGGACTGTAAACAAGTCATATCAAATTTATATGTGTTCCAACAATAAACATGTAAGTATCTAATTCAAAGAGTTTAAAACTATATAATTACAATAATTTTATGTATTATTTTATACGTATACATATACTTCATAATTTACCTGACATAAGTGTCTTTCAGGTTATGCGAATACTACAACAGTACCTTTTTTATGGTAAATATTTACTTTTAAAAGGAGTAAAATAAAGAAATAGTTTAGATAAGTATATTAAATATATTAAGCATCATGTTAATATTTAACTTTAAATTGATTTATCTCCTTTATATGTGTTTAGAGTCCATGCGCAGGATCCTGGAGGAACTATTGAACGGATTTTGACATATGAGGTCCTAAAATGTTTGTAATAACATACTGGAGGACCTAACGCTATTTATATTAACCAAAATGCCAATTAACATGTAAGTATCATTGTAAATATGAAAAAAAAATAGAAACTTAAGAATTCTTTTTGCTTACCAAACGATATTTTTTTTCAAAAAATTCTCGATCTTATTTCTTGAATATATAAATAACGTTAGGTCCTCAAGTAGACATTATTGAGTAAAATCCATAGTACGGTTTGGTCAGGATCCTGCGCGTGGCCAGAATATGTTGCTGAAATAATATTAGCAAGTTCCCATGAAATTATTTGATATTTCATATTAAAATTGGCATAAATTATAGTCAAATATATGATATATATTACATTAAATGTAATTAATTCATTGATTTTTTTATTTCAGGTGAATATAGGAAAATACAGCCTATAGGGATAATACCCCCTTAAAAAATGCGTTTTTTCGTGATTTTTTTGTTTAACATGACCGATTTCGATCGGAAAACAATTTTTTCTTACTGCAAACGGTTATAATCGTGCAATAAGATGTTAAACTTTCGAAATATGGCCGCAATTTTTTAAAATTTTTTTTCTGGAAATGCCAGGCTGATAAAAAATGGTAATAACAAATTATCATTCTAATATTGTTGTTTTAGCTTGTTTTATGGCTTACAATACTTACAATATTCCAGTATTCACAAAAATTTACATGCAGGGATTTTTGGAGTCGTTGATTACGAATCTGTTGACAGATTTGCAAAATTCAAAATGGCGGATCCAAAATGACTGACAAAATTTCGAAAAATTGTTCAATCGTCAAAAAAATTCGTAAATAAGGGTTTTCAGGCCTGCTGATTACGAATCTGCTGTCAGATTTACAAAATTCAAAATGGCGGATCCAACATATGGCGGACAAAATTTTGGAAAATGTTTATTTCTCGAAAGAAGATTCGTAAATAAGGGTTTTTGAGCTTGCTGATTACGAATCAACTGTCAGATTCACAAAATTCAAAACGGTAAATCCAATATGACGAAAAAAATTTGGAAAAAATTTTCATCTCTTGAAAAAGTTGATACAAAATGGTTTTTGCAGTTGCTTTTTCAGGACTAGATTTTGCAGTTTTCTTTAACACTAATTTTGCTTTTTGTTTTCAAGATTTTTTTTGCAGTTTATTTGTTGATTTATTTTCCAGTTTTGTAGTTTTTGTATTTCTCTTCAGAACTATTTCAAATATTTCTTATCAGATCCACTTCCAATAATTCTATCAGTAATTCTTTCAACAGTTCATCAGTGCAAATGATAAAAAATTTGCGATAAAAGATGTAGCATTGAGTATTGCTAACAGTTATGTGAAACCTAAATCAGAAGAAATAAAAAAACATGTAATAAATAAAGCCGGTCTTATCAGATATTGTTCGACAAAATACGGCAAGAGAACTAACTATTTCAGCAAAGATTGTCAGTTATATATTTGCTCAACTTGTTTGCCAAAATTTTCTAAATGTTCATAGTTGTAAGTATATATTTAGATAAGACAAAACTCAAAAAGAAACATTAAAAACACAAAAAAAGTAAAAAAATAAAAGAAGTAAAAAAAAACAAAAAAACATGAATCTCGGTGATCGTCTACCTCCCCGCGTTGAGAATCGGGCAGCATTTCATATAATGGCAAAAGTCGGTGCAAAATAAAAACAAAATAGTTGAACATACTTGTGGAATTGCTGTTCGCAACATAGTAGATTATGGCGAGATATTGGCGATGATTCGTAATCAGCAACCTCAAAAACCCTTATTTACGAATCTTTTTTCGAGAAACAAACATTTTCCAAAATTTTATCCGTTATGTTGGATCCGCCATTTTGAATTTTGTAAATCTGACAGCAGATTCGTATTCAGCAGGCCCGAAAACCCTTATTTACAAATTTTTTTGAAGATTGAATAATTTTTCAACGTTTTGTCAGCCATTTTGGATCCGCCATTTTGAATTTTGCAAATCTGACAACAGATTCGTAATCAGCGACTCCAAAAACCCCTGCATGTAAATTTTTGTGAATACTGGAGCATTGTAAGTATTGTAACCCATAAAACCAGCTAAAACAACAATATTGGAATGATAATTTGTTATTATCATGGTTTATCAGCCTGGTATTTCCAGAAAAAAAAATTAAAAAATTGATGCCCTATTTCGAAAGTTTAACATCTTATTGTACGATTTTAACCGTTTGTAGTAAGAAAAATTTATTTCCGATCGAAATCGGTCATTTTACACAAAAAAAAGCATTAAAAAAACGCATTTTTTAATATAAATTTGCAAAAAAAAAATATAAATAATTATTTTACACTTTTTTAAGAAATCACATCGTGTAGAGTGGACTCGAAAACATAAAATAAGAATGGTTTCAATAAGTACTGATACCGATTTATGGGCTCAAAATCAGAGTACAATTTTCTGCAATTCAGGCATTAATGGGTTAATATAATAACAATTAAAATTTTAAATAAAAAATTACGTTCGTTCCAAACTCAAACCTTACTAATTCGCTTTAATTTGTTTAATAATTATATGTATATAGAACATATCTATATAATCTATATATTGCCAACGACCAAGTCTCATCATCCAAAATGAGGACAGTGTCATTAGCATAAGAGAAAAAAGAATCTCTTAAGCATATTCAACAATAAATTTTTCATATATAATATAGAAAATAGCGGTTCCAGTATTGTTACGGTTTTATTATATCTATTTTTTTTTGTTACAATTACCCATTTCTGACTATTTATACACACAGTATAGATTAATTTCGGATAACAGGACATATACCATTCGATAGATCTCAAAATTCTAAGAACAACGTATATTTCTCGTTTTTCGATCCCACAAGTAGTTTCTGAGTTATTAATTGTTAAAAGTTAAGAAGATGAGCCAATCAGCAGGCGGCAGTATCGGCGGCGAAAGGTGGAATGGAGCAGCGCGAAGATGTAGGGAGTGGCGCTCGTCGCTGGCGGTCGCGCTTGCGCCGAGCACGGAGGGACGCAGGGACAAATGAACAGCTAGCTGAGCTAGCTTTCACCAAAAATTGATTGTTGTTTCCTTTTTGAAAAATGCTGGATAGCTTATTTATATCATAAAACTTATTCAATCATTTTAATAGTCGATAGTAATCATTTCAATACTTATTGATAAAAAATATTAAATCTTGCAATGAACAGTATTAAAGATCTAAGTAGCTTAAATTTTTTAATTAAAAAATCTGGTTTTATTAAGGTCTGAAGATTCAGAAAATTTGGGGTCTATTAAAAGCGTAGAAAGATACATTTAATATTAAATTTACTATGTAAATAATTCGGAGAGTAAGTAATACTTACGAAAAAAAGGACAAAAATACTGTAAAATCAATAATGAAATGAAACTAGCTTAAAATTTGACAAAGTTAAGAAAAATTAAAGATTAGATTAATTAAAATACTAATAAACATTTCGTTTACTGCTAGAATTACTCGAACTTAGTTATCGAACCCAATTTAAGATACAAAATTATACGTAACGAATGCAAAACCTTAGGTTAATAATAACGCTTCGTTCATCAAGTGCGATAAAACAATGTAGGTGCAAAGCTATTCGGTATGTACACCTGCTGTTCAGCCTTACAAAACTTCAGAGTTCACCAACAATTTTGCACTGCGGTATTTCATTTCTGACAAGACATTGTCTGAACTTTAAAGCTGAATCATATCAGATCATATGTACAAAACAGAATCTTATTCCTAGAGGAAGTTAATTAACACACTTATCATAGATAGATTTTTTCTCGCTCTTTCTGGTGGTTTCACTATTTTTTTCTCTATAATGCTTCTTTAAAAAATTGAGTCGAATATTTAAATCAATTTTTCTAAAAAAATGTATTTTTTTTTCGAAATAACTTTCTATATTCTAAAGTACAACTCTTAAGCTACAAAGGCCTGAAATTTCAGGATGGAGAATCCAAGTGTTCCTGAGTTATGATATATTAAGTACGACGCCGCGAGGCCGTACGCTCGCTCTCCGTGCTATCCGCGGGGACGAGCCATGATCTACATACCTCTGCGCTACGCATGGGCTTATATTTATACAAATTATAAAATATATTAACCTTGACAGTATTTTATACTGTCAAACTATTAAAATTAGTTTTAACTAAATTAATTTTGTTTGTAACAACAGATCGAATAGGTCGTTTTACATTCTTTTCTTTCTTTTCGTTTGCTTAATCGGTGGATATAATTCGAAACTTTTCGATGCTGAAAACATTTTTATTTCTAATCTTTTGGTATCCGCTAATAATTGAGCGCAATGAATCATTGGGGTCAGGGGTTGTGGGGTTTTAGTTTATTATATAATTGACACAACTTTCATTTCGCAAAAACGCAGCCATTGTGAACAATGTTTTAAGAATCCCAGAATCACACACATACGCATATATATAGAGTCGTACATGTCTACGAGGACGCCATTATGGAGCTTTCTGTGCATCTACACATCGAGTACTACCGAATCCTATCCCTAGACACAAAAAGCTACGGATCGCACTGCTTAGACTCCATCATCGGCGACCTTATACCCCTAGACATGGAATACGGTCAAATTCTATACCTAGACACGAAAAGCTACGGAGCGCACTACTTAGACTCCACCATCCTGAGCAGAGCAACCTGTGGTGTGGAGAGAGAGAGAGAGAGAGA
>UELU01057045.1:512-23454 GCA_900490025.1 Megastigmus dorsalis
GGGGGGGGGGGGGGGGGGGGGGGCGCTTACCTGCAGGATAGTGAAGTTTTCGAGGACGCTATTCATCATGTACTTTTCCGGCAGGTGCTTCAGCTTGTGAATGAAGTTGATCATATATTCGCACATGGGCGAACGGCTGATGCGATAGACGAACCTTCCGTTCTCGAACCTTGCGTATTCCGTTTCCACCTTCTCGACGACCTGTTTGCCGAACGAACAGACCTTCGTCGAACACGTTATCGTCATGTTCTCATTGCTCTCGTACCTGAAAAATAGAGGCAGTATCGATGAGCACAATTAATGAAACGACATTCTCGTAGTAGGTTTACTGAGAAAAATGGATACTGGAGGTAAGTGAAAAATTCCACTTGCGTGACCTAGGTAGGTAGGTAAGTAACTAGCTAGGTAGACAGGTAGGTAGGTAGGTAGGTATTTGACCATTAAAAAACTAAATCTGTTAATTGTTTCAAGCGAACGGCTAAACGCTTTATCACCTTTAAAGTTACATGCTTTCTGCGCTTCTATATTATAACAAATAATATTCCTTCCAATTGAGCTCTATTAGTTTAGCTTAAATATAATATGATCGTGATGATATTAGGTTCTCTAAATCTTCCACGATCCAGAATCTAGGATAAGCATTTTGATCCGAGCTGCTGAGAGGAAATCAGAGAAAAAGTTTCGAGTCGTGAAGGGTGCATGCATGCGAAAGCTATTATAGGGAAAAAAGTGGTCATGGCTCGTAGTCGAGTCTTGTAGTATATACTATAGGTACTATAGGTATAGTAGGGCGGCAATTGAACGATACAACATAACATATCCGGGTAGAAGTTGGAAAAGTTATACTTACTGGCTCGTCACTCCGTAAAAGGCTCCGGCCTCGTCCTGGATGTTGGTATTGAGATCAGCCCAGAACTTGACGAGGAAGAAGGCGGCTTGCGGACCCTTGTCGTACAGCTCCTTCAGACCGCCCTTCTTTTCCGGAAATTTGTCGTATATCTGCCTGACGTCGACCGCCTCGAGCAGGGGATCGGTGTAGGTCGCCGAGCCTCCTATGTGGACGAACAGGTGCCTGTGATACTGAAATCAAATGTATATATGTATTCAACATTATTACCATCATTCAAACAATTTCTTATACATGTCACGTGTACATATTTAATATATATATATACCCGTTTAATATCAATTTTTATTTTATGTACCGGTAAGATATTGAATAACACAGATTTCATCTGACCAATATTGCATCGATATAGGTAGATAAGTTTTATTTTCTATCCTTTGTAAAAGCTTACAGAACTGCACATGCAATGATAATTAAAACTTTATTACCTATTTACTGTCGCAAATCGCAGTGAGAAACTAAAGTCTTTATAGAAACAATAACAACAATTTAATACATTTTTTATTTTTTACGAGTTTACACAATAATAAAGCCAATTTAAATTACGCGCGAAACTCCACTTTCAAGTTCCAAAAAGAGGACTTTTTCATCCCCCTTTTTAGCTATTTCATGTTTGAAAAATGGGTAGAAAAAGTAGGAGAATTAATTCGATTTTTCCTTTAAAAATTATTACTTTTAATTATCGCTGGCCTATTTTTATTCTATATACTATATCTATACTAAAGCTCTTTATGAATGGGGTCAGGTAGTTGTCTATTGTATTATTTTTATCAAATCCACTGAAAATTTCAAGTATAGTTTTTTGGAAATTTAAGAAAGTATGAAGTCCTTTAATGAAATGAAATCCTGCATAAATGAGTTTTCATTAATTCATATTTTATTTGTTAATCAAGTTTCTTTAAATTTCCCAAACTGAATTTTTGAATAATATAAAACTCTGCATGCATATAACATGTGATCCTTATTCTATAGTCGATAGAATGAAATTAATCCAAGGTAATTAGGTAGATAGAAGAAGAATATACCTAACCGATGAGAGACTGCATAATAGGTATAACAGGTATACTAGGTATACTAGGTATACTAGGTATACTAGGTATACTAGGTATAATAGGTATAATAGGTATAATAGTCGGTGCAATAGATACTCACGTTGTCCTGATCTCGCTGCTGCTCCATGAAGGCCGAGAACTCGACGAGCCTGAGCTTATGCGTGGCGATGGCCCGGCCTTCCCAGGGCGGCGGCGGCTGCGTCTGCACCATCTCCCCGCTGGACACGGCCGTCGCCGGCTTTCCGGTGTAGGCCGGCTGCGGGAACGGCTTGACATCTTGGGAGGTGCCCGGCTGCAGGCCCGGCTGCCAGAATTGCTGTTGACAGTCGAAAACGAAGCAATTAGCTAATGCTGCGGTGGCTCAACGATCTCCTATATCTATATAAGCGCAATCGGAGGGTTAATCGACTTGCTTGTGCATCAACAAAATGAGAGAAAAAGTACCTATTCCCTGTGATTCGGGAATAATGCAGATTCTGCTGCGCCGCACCTTAGCTATTCATTTACTTTATTCGTTATATTCTTCTTATCTAAGAGAATAGAGAACATTTGGATCTTTATCCATCAACACTGTACTTGGAGGAGCACAAATCAAATTATTGATTTGAAAGAAAGTAATTGACAGGACTTGTACAGGTTAAACTATTATAAAGAAAAAAGTTAAGGTACCTTGAATTCTTGAATCACAGAGTAACATGTATGTGTAAGTAAGTACAAACGTACACGTGTTATGTCATCGTGAACGGGACAATTTAGCAAAACTAACATTTAGGCGAGAAGAAACGACGGCGAGTAAGATAGTTTGTAAGCTACACACACACACACACACACACACACACACACACACACACACACACATATATATATATATATATTTTTTTTTTCTCAACAAATTCTTCGAACGTATACTGCTTGTGTGCACACTTATTTGACATTATCTAACATCCTAATACATCAATAACATGTTTGACTAACTTAATCCATTAGGCTGCAGTTTATTATTTTGGTGCTTTTGTTTGTCGAAAGATTTTAATTATATAAGTATCATAAACTCTCTAAATTTAAAAATCAGTGTCTCTTTACGTATATCTGTATACATTATTTTTTCAGTAAATTTTAAATATCTGATTTGAATTTCACTGGATAATAATCAGTGTATATGCACTGATCTTCGAACAGTGGACGAATTGTCACTGATTCAAATCTACAGAAAATAGTCGATTATTATTTTATTTTACGCAATTTTCAAATAAAATTCATTTATACGCAGTACTAAGTAGAACTAATTGTACGTAGCAACGACAGATAATTCATTAATTCGTGTTATGGAGCCATCCACTAATTACAAATAATTTTACAGTTCTATATTATATGAATAGATAAAATATAGTTCACATCAAAGTTAAACAAATAAACGAGTTAAAGGAACCAACTTTGAACCACTATGAAAATAAAATAATGATTTAAAATAAGCTCTGATGAAAATCGTAATTTTAATTATGAAAAGACCGATAAAAAATCTTATTACAACAATAGACTGCAAAAAATGGATTAAAATACAACCATATAATTAATATAAATATATAAAGTATTAATTTAATAAAAATGATTTAGGAGGACGATGAGTAGGCTCGCGCAATGAGAGCATACGTGCGACGAAACAACAGGGTATAATAAAAATATTTCAACAATACACAACAAGGACACCCCCAGTGGCGGCAGCGATCTGATCAGCAGCAAGTTCAGAATGTGCGAACAAAATAAAAAAACAAAACTAAAATAAAAATAAAGTAGCCACCAGTAACACGTATAAGCGGCCAGATTTCATCGAAAAGAAGGGTTAGTATTTTATTGAGATCAATCACTTGTTGCAAAATCTACCAGGTTCTTTTTACTCGATTTGTTTCGCTCGCCTACGCCTCCTTTCACGGAAATTGAGAGGCGGGATAAGAAAACGGATAAACGAGGCAAGTAAAACAAAAGAGGGAGAGGGAGAGGGAGAGGGAGAGAGAGAGAAAGAGAGCAAGATAGCGCGACTGCGGTGGAAGTGGGAAAAGAGAGGCGAGAAGCGCATGGTAAGAAAGGAGGAAAGTAAAGCTTCGCGGTCCCTCCGAGTCGTGCTTGCCAGCAGTTACCGGGATCTCCATGTGGCCCGAGTTTATGTGTGCCTTTCGGTTTGACGAAAAACAGCTTGGCTTTTGCAAAAACCAAGGGGCCTTTTTTTAGAGAGGATTTATATATAGGTAGTTCCTGCTTGTTGGTATTGCACCACCACCGTAAAAAACCTTTAGAAATATATGTGAGAATAGTTATTAAATTCAATATATTCAGTATACTAAAATGATTATTAAATTTGCAGTATTGAAAATTGTATTAAATTGAATGTATTAAAAAAATTTTGATCGAAAATCAATTATTATAACTGATGACTCTAAAATGTGGTCGTCACAGTATCTTATACATTTTTTCATGTATAAGATTCTCTTGTGCAAAATCCAAATAAATTAGGAAAATTAAAATTTTGATTCTTTTTTTGTATTTATTTGTTTTTCCAGAGTAATTACATTACATTACATTTAGTAATCTAGCCGAAGAAAATAAGTTTCCTGTGTGCTAGTCTGGGATACAAAAACTTACAACTAGACTTAAAACTAACTTAAGAAATAAGATAAATCCTTTGATTCTGTGTAACAAATAGATAATTTTGTAAATTAATTAATAATTAGTTATATATCTTTATAGACTTAGATCACTCCGTTATCACTAAAACGGGATCAAGTCTAAGTTACGTAGTACAGATTATTAGTATAATTCCATTTATTAATTTATTAGGTAATATTATTACTAACCCATTTTTTAAGTTTTTTTTAAGTTATATTTCTTTAAGCTTAAATTTTTGAGATCATTTGGTAGATCATTAAATAACCTTATTGCAACAATATAGCTGTTCTTATTACTAATAGTTTTATTAATTTTTGGTAAAATTATAGTTTTTTTTTCTAGTTATGCTAGTTGATTGCTCATATTTATTTTTAAGATCATTGTAGTAATAGGATAATGATGCGAGATGGAAATTTTGTTCAATATTTAACGGGTAATTTTCAGTTATAAAATGTAATTAATTATAATATGTTTTTAATGTTCGAGCAATATTCAAGGAAAGATTTTATATTAGATATAAATTCAAGCTTAGGAAGATCATGAAATCCGTAAACTGCAGAAATCACTATATCAGTTGTGCTATCAATTATTAACTTTGTATTAATAATACTCAAATTTCCTATCCTTCACATATACAACAACACATCTGCTTTGTTTATTCTACTATTATTATATTTGATTTTGTAACCAGGTAATTTAAAGTAGTTATGGCAGTCCAAGCTCCAAGTTCCTATACATACAATTATTATTGGTTTGATTTTCAGTTTCCCAATTAATATTTCAAAATTTGAGAAATTTGCATTTAAACTTCTGATATTTAGATACAAAATAAAATTATCATTCAAATTAATATTACTATTTACAGTCTGAATGTCATCACAAGTATATTTACATTGTATAATTTCATTGTAATCTATACTGTCCATAAATTACTTAATAGAGAATAGAACTCGTACTGTCCATTCGATGTCTTGAAACAAGAGGATCAAATTTTTTTACTCGTCAATCAAATAATATGTTCTATATATATTATTTCTGATTCAATTCCTTACTGTCACTTATATAAATAAATTGATTTAATAAAATAGAAGTAAACCAATTATTACCAAAGAAATTACTAATCAACGCTTACCAAAATCAGATATTAAAAGCACCTATTCAACCCTGTCTACTTAATTCAATGCAACGGACAACAAAAACTAAAAATCTAGATCGCCTTCTTGCGTGTATGCACTGCAGTAGTAAACTTAATGATGTATATATAAGAAGTGGCAACGAACGCGTGCACGAGCAGGTAAAATCGAATCTTATTTCCGCTGAACGCAAAACTATTGTATGCTAATAGAATTTAAGTGTACACCGCAGACTTGGTGAGCACATGCGGTTATTAAAAAATCGACTGTGTCGCACTTATATATTTCTCTTAGTTTATTTCCGGTACGTACCCTTATTTTTCATAAAATAAGTATATACATAGAGTTAGAAAGTTTTTTTAATATACAATTAAATTTTATTTTGGCACCTGTATTGACCTGTTTAGCGAATCATATGAAGCTTTTAACCGTTAAACAATTTAAGTATAAGTTTTAGGGTTATTAAAGTGAAAAATACCATAACAACACAGCTTTTCCTACTGTTAATCGCAGTTATTTCAAGACAAAGAAAAAAAGCAGCTGATCAAAAAAGCACATCGTTGATAAACAATAGATAAATAGCACACGTATGATTAGCTTCAAGCTCGTATACATATAGAAAACCAACAAAAGAGAAGTCAAACTCTTTTAAAGCGCAGCCTTTAAAATTGCAGTATAAAACAAAAGTGGCAATGTAAACTGGCATCGATTAATCGGCTTAGCCGCTAAGCGGGTTATTAGTGGGATTAGTACAGTAAGAATGAAAGAGAACCGCTATATTTTTTCTCTTCACTTTCATTACTTATACGCGTTTTAGAACTATTGAAATAGATATTTGAAGAATTATCATATTTAGTCAAAATCATGATATCTCGTTAATTATGAGTTTTTGTAATATTTTTAAAATTATAAAGTTCATTTATTTTTGATTGACATCCAAATGTCACAAGGAAATTATATTGGAAAATATCAGCCCAGACCACACAAAGACTTGGAGTCAGAGGTTCAGGTGTGATGACCAAAGTTTTGGTTGTAAGATCCTAATAAAAAAGAAATGGATTGCAAATCGTAAGAATTTATGTTGGATCTGCCAGTCAAAGATTTGGGCACCGCAACCTAATAATGGCATCTAATGACTTTGAATGCTAAAACAAAATTTTTCCTTTCCGTGCAGTTACATTGTTTTTTTTATTATTCGTTTAAATTCATTCAAACGATTATCATTTTGAAAGCGACAGTAAAAAAGTGTATGAGAGAGAGAGAGAGAGAGAGAGATATTGCGAACAAGGAGCTAGAGCACAGACTCGGTCAGAGCTTCCATCGTTATAAATTATAGAAGAAAAAAAAATAAATAGAAAGAAAAAAGAAAAAGAGCTAAGTGAATTAGACGTCGCGCCCTCTCTTGGACACAATGATCTGCGGACTTACCGCTCCGGGATAGGAGATGGGGGTGGAAGCGTGAAGGGCTAGGGGCCCTACCAAGGCGGGGGGCATCTTGTTGTGTATCGCGCTGCCGGCCGAGACTATCTGGGCGCTCGACATGCTCGACATTGTCTGGAGCGCCTTCTCCTTCGCCGCGTGGTCCTGGCGACATTGCACATACACACACACACGTTTATACAGCTGCCCTGCCCCATACCTCTTACACTTACTAATCCTCGATTTCTTTATTTTTTACTCATTTTACTCATTGAAGCTTGTGAGGTTTCGATTACTCCGCTTCTCTATTCTTGAATTGTTTTTCCTTTTTGCTCAGCATTAATTTTATTCTAACAATATATTATAATAAAGAGCTTACTAATTTGAAATTTAATTTGTATGTGATCATTGCAATAAATAATTCAGATATATCGTTTGTGAACGAAGAATTATTGTGTACTCGTAATTTCATCGACTACTCTGCACATCTGCAGCCAATTGAAACTAAACAGCTGATTGAAATAAAATCTATGGTTACCTCGAATAATCTTAAGAAGTACGTATTAAATACGCCACGCCACGCGAGAGGCGCGGCATGTTTGCGATGAATGGAGTTGGTCGAGCGTGAAGATCGAGATCCTACTTCGACGCACTGCCGTGGTCGCGCTTGCACACATTTCTCGCTAAAGATTTCCTGGATCTCAATGGAATTTTTCGGATGGAAAAGGATGAAAAGTTCCAACGAGCTCGAAACTCATATTAAATATCAGCAGCTTTGCTCCGAATTCAATTTCCCGAGTATACATATATTATTACTATACTAAGTGCTTTGCTGCTTATTTCGGACAAGGCAATTTAATTATGTCGATTCGTTCCTATTTACCAAGGCAAATAACGCAGTGAAAAGGTTTGCGGCTGGCAATGGCCGAAGTACTCGTTTAATACAACAACACGCTGTAAAATAAATAAATTTATATATGCATGGTACGTTTTAAATAAAAAAGCTTTGATTTTTAGTGTGATTTCGGATAACGCAGCATTCATATACGTACTGAGAAAAAAGATGTCTTGCATTAAATGACATTCATTTAATGTTAATGAACGTGGATTTGAATATGGCAAATTGAATATTCATTTAATATTAATGAATATTTCACTTGTACGGCCGGTGACTTTTATCAAATGCACCGCGTCTTAATAGTTAAGACCTGATTCGCTAACAATCATATTAATTCCATAAGTTCAACGTTGTGATATATATACACGGATAAAAAGGATCTCTCTCTCTCTCTCTCTCTCTCTGAATTAGCGGCTTTTTTCAATAAACACCAGCCCAGGTGCGCTAGCAGGGGTGATGCACAAGAACTCACGTTGCCGGGAGCACGCACGGAAACTGGTATAAGATATTTTCAGGTCCATTGTGCGCGCTTTTAGAACTCTCTCCCAGCCAATCTGCGCAACATTTCATCTTTACGCGGATTCAAGAGGGCGATGCTTAAACACCTTCTCGACCTCGATGCCTAGTCATCCAGGGACGGAGCCTGTGACCTCATTCCGTAATATGCACAATTTTTAGTGATAAACTGAATGACTTACACGTCGCACTAGGGGCAGTCGAATGAGCTGTATGTTAACTTATTTCGTTTTGTCCCCTATACATTGATTTTAAAGTGTGAGAGTATTTATTAGCGTGAGTGTGTCGACGAATGAATGAGTAGAGTGAATGATTGACTTTTATTTTTAAATGTGTTATATGATAGATATCGAATGATTTTGTAACTTCTGTTTATTTGTATTTTATGTGACGCGCTGTGACTATTAGTAATAAGTTTATGCAATATTTTAAGACTGATTTGTAAATAGTTTAGTTCATCTGAATAAGCAAATCTGTGGTATCATAGTAAGGGCAATAATAATCTTGACTTGATGTAAATTGATTGTATTTTGAAAGGAAAATATGTGCAATTATATATGTTATACTTTTTGTAAATATTTACAAATAAACAAATATCTATCTACCTATCTATCTATCTATCTCTCATGTAATACATTTAATATTTTATTTAACTTCAAATTCTGGTCTCAATACAAATTAATTGTTAAGTATTCTTATCACTTATAAGATCAGCACGAATGATTTATATTAAATGCAGACGTACGTTCATAGTTAAGAACTAGAGCTTCATAAGAAATGTATTCATCCTTAATATAAGTGATATTCATTAATTGTATAGTTAATGAACCGTTCATTTAATGCAAGACATCTTTTTTCTCAGTGCGGACAGCGTGCAAATAAAAACACAATGTACGAGGTATAAGTCCGAGGCGGGCGGGCGGGCACGCTATCGGATAATGAATAAAAACGTTTGACACGAGCAGTTAAAAGAGACGGAATTAACGTTCGGATAAAATCCAATTCTACAATTTGTCGAATAAAATGACAAATTAATAGGAAGATCAACAGAATTTCTTTTTCAATGGACCCGACTCCTGCCGTCCAGCAGAAGTTTTTATTTTTTATATTCTCATTTTATGTAAAAGTTAATTGACTTTTATCCAAAATTCGCTTTTATTGGGTCATAAGCTTTCTCATGCTATTTGCAGAATGATCAAGTGAGGTGAGAAAACAAAATTGTAAATGAAATTCTAATCAATCGAACAGGTAGTATATAGAGCAGCAACAGCAGCAACACCACCACCAGCAGCAGCAGCAGCAGCAGCAGCACCAGCGAGTCGGGTTATACGGGATAATCCAATTTCATTATTTAACGCACGATGAAACGTTAATTACAGACATTGACTCGATTTTACACTATGCGCCGAGAGCGGGACTTTTTAGTCTCAATTTACTTCCTCTCGTAAATTCGCTCGCTCTCAAATTTTCCAGCGCCAAATACAAAGTACAACAAATGCAGACACACACACACACACACACACACACACACACACACACACACACACGCACAGAGTGTAGAGCTCGAGGGGCAAAATACACGCTCATGAAGTGGGTATTGATATTTCGCCGATGACGCGAGTTATTGTAATAGTTAGTTGCCTCGAAAAATCGCGTTGCTCTCTCTCTCTCTCTCTCTCTCTCTACCCCCCTCTCCCTTTTTGTCTGTCGCGTTTCATGCGTACGTGCACTTGCAACTTTCAACTTCGGCTCGTTACAAAGTCCAAATACCGTTCGTACGCTCGTTGATTTTTTGCTCTCTCCTTTTCACTTCATTTGGTGCAAACGCCGGGCTACAGCTATCGTATTTATTTCGCGAAATTCTTCCACGGCCATTGCTGCTGCACTGTAAATAGAATTTACTGGGAAAAATATGTATATATACCTATACTCGGCCCATATACCAGTGGAAGGAATATTATTTGCGTACTAGTTTTTTTATTAATAATAATTTTTGTTCTCGACGTTGCAGAGAATAAGTTTTTCGATTTTAATAAAAAACGCTCGAGTTTTATTAACGCCGAATTCCTCGATCCAAATGAAAATCTACATCAACTCGAAATTAATTCACTTAATTGAGACGCTTGCGCATCGTTATCCTGGAGAATTTGAAATATTTGCCAGAGAGAGAGAGAGAGAGAGAGAGAGAGAGAGAGGGAGAGAGAGAGAAATTTAAAAATATCATCGAAAATTTACATTATGATGATACGATATAATGCGAAATGCAAAATATTCAAAATGTTCATTATGCTCTCGCGCGCGCGGTAGTACAGAGCTGACAGGCGAAATATTAATTAATTTAATGCTCTCCGATCAAGGCACGATAAATATTTTCATTACGCCGCCGCTGTAAACTTCTTTCCTTTAAAAGTTTCGGGGTGGCACACAGGTGGATGAGAGCTAGGGAGACAGAAAGAGAGTAACGAGGCCACATCTATACATATATACATACGAAAAATGCTCATTTTTATATTTTCGTTAAATGGAATTTAGTATGTTGTAATTAGCACGAGAGTTTGGCCCCGCGAATGGGCAAAAATTGCGCTACTACTGGTGCCGCCGCCGCTGCAGCTGCAGTATAGAATTTTACTGTCAAATACTTCATTAACTATTTGTTCAGTACTCAACATAATATGCGCATAATTGGAGTAACTGAAAATTATTATGTACCTAAAATATGTATTCATTTGGTGCTATGTAATAAAATTAATAGCGTAATGAGCGTACGTGGAAATTGTTATTTAATGCGCTACTTTTAAGTTCATAATTAATTACATGTTACCGTTTTCATTTAGTAAATCAACGCTTCAAAAGTTGTAAAATTATTTTACAGCCGACACATGAAGTATGCGGTGTATTATGGGAACGATTAAGGGGACTTATTATGCTTTCAATAATCACACGCCCGGAGTTCTTTAAACTCGAGTGATGAACTTGAAATTCTTCAACTTTATACTTAATAAGTACCTATGTGTAGAGATGTTTTAGCTGGGAATATAAAAAATAATTGTGTAAACATTAATCTTATATTATTAAATAGTTTATCGACTTATTTATGCTTAGAGGCTAGACAAATAATGCACAAGTACAGATAGTAACGAGCTTTGAGACATTCTCTAGCTGGTACTTGGATCTGTTTACTCTACCGCGAGAAAAGTGCAGGAAATCCCTAAAATCCCAAAAGAAGGCTTAACTGGGATTCCCTGAGCTGCGGAGCACGCGAGACAAAGCCTTCTTACACGCAGAGCGTCGAGTTGGACGTAGCGACATAAGAGTGGCGAGAAGGTATGCGCGGGCGAAAACGAGTACCATCGGAAAGTGACGCCGAGCCGCGTACGTATATGTATAGCGGCATTATAGAGGCAGTCGGGTGCAGAAGCTGACCGTGCGTCGACCGGCGCCTCTCTACTACCTATAGGTACGTGCTGGCGTGCAGTAGACGCGCGACTGCAGTGCAATATGTATAGGGTGAATAATATGTCGAGGTGCGGTATGCAGCGGGAGCTGGGTAAGGTAATATAAGCGAGGGCCGTACACTCAGCTGCAGTACTGGTCAGCCGCTCTTCCCTCCTCCTCCCTCGTCCTGCTAGAAAAGAGCTGCTGCACATACGGGACGCTAAACTACCTACGACGACCTACGACGACCTACGACGACCTACGACGACCTACGACGACCTACGACGACCTACGTCTCTCCCTCCCCTTTCGGGCCACGCGCCCCGGATACGTGCATCTATGGACAGTGCGAATGTTTCGTCCGCTGCCGTGCAAGCAATTTCGCGTTATTAGCGGACTGCGCAGCTGGGAGGAATTCCTGGGATCGGCTTGTCGGGCTGGACTCGGAGTGACCTGCTACAGTTGAGAGTTTGGTGCGAGTTTGGTGCGAGTTTGGTGCGAGTTTGGTGGCTGCATGCTGCACCTGGGGAAGCCTTCAAGACGCTCCGAGACGCATTGACCTGCTGCTGCAGTGTGCAGGATTAACTAATTTTCCTTTACTTTAATCAATGAATCATTGACCTTTTATTCTAATTCAACATTTCACAACATTCATTTGACCTAATATTCTAATTCAACTACCTATTGTTACGCTAATATATCCATAATATGGAATAAGAAGGAAGACCCGCAGCTGTTTACATAAAACACGAAATGGTCGAAACAAAAAAAAATTTTCTTTTCAAAGTAGAACATTCGCGCTTCCTACATGTATAGGCCAAGCATTACGCACAAAATAAACGTTCGAACCTCGATCATAATCCATAAAAGAAGAAAAAAGAAGAACAAGTCTGCAATTCTACTGATCAAACATTTAACGATGCGAATCATCTCCTCTCTTACACGGGGAAAAATTTCCTGCCATAATTCCTCGAATATATAACCAAAATTGCTAAACTTGTATGCAGTCAGTCAGAGGACAGTCTCGAGATGTTGGAAAAATTCATATAAAGTGTAGCAATTTTTTACTTAAACATTTACTTAAATAAGAGAAAAATTTTATAAAACGAAAAAAGATTTAGAACCTTTTTTAATGTTACATAGAGCTTCACTTGTTTAACGATGGATTTCATTTCAAAGCTATTTAATTTTCGCAGATTTTTAGTTATTATTAAACATATGCAAATTTAATTTCGCACGCATTCACAATAACATATAATATACACTGTAACGGGGCAGGATTTAGGAAAATCGAGGTAAAAAAGCACGCGGACGCGGGGCTAGAACCCACGACCTCAGGATCTAAAGGCGCGCTCCTCAACACTGAGCCAACGCCGCACTGTCCTCGACTAAGCTCAGATCCTACCGACTACTTCATGCCGATATCACAGGGATCTACCATTCGCCGACTAGCTTCTCAAATCCGCGGCCGTTAAAATACAAGCTAATTAACCCATTTCTTTCTAAGCGGCCATTTTATAGTCGATTATTATAATGTATTTTTGATTTTTCTTCACATTCAAACCGCCATTTTGAAATTTTCCAATAGAATTTTCAAAATTCTGCCTTCACAATCGTGAAGAGCGGACAATTTTACTTCGGAAAAGTGCTATTGGTTATTATTATTATTTGTTTTTCGACAATTTTTGAGACAAAAAACCAATGACTATAAAATGGCCGCTTAGGAAGAAATGGATTAAGTTGAGCTAACCTAACAATAACGCTAACATCAACACTGTCGAGATACAATTTGTGGTTATGCTTTCCTCCCCGCAGCCTGATATATTAACCGAACTAAGATTTCACCACTTGCGAGAGCGTTAACGCTAAAATTGCACGACGTGCTGGCGTCACAGCTGCCGATCGATTCGCGGTCCGTGGAAATTAAAGCGCGCCACCTAACCATCGGCTCTCAAGTTGTACCTATTACACGTGGAGTGTGGACCTACCGGCCTAGGCCTACTGACACTCGTGCACTCACACAAAACAAATAAACGTAAACACGACGCTATAGTGGGGATATTTACTATACTGTTTAGGAAAATTTATGTATACTTTTGAGCGAAAATTGCAATAAATAGATTGGAAATATTCATAGAGATAATTTTTTCTAGACAGGATTATAAACTTTATTTCTTATATAATATGATTAATTGCAAAAAGTTTAAGAAAACACTTATAACTGACGCATCTATCCTGGTGTTCCTAAACAGTTATAGTAAAATTACCTCAAATATTGTTCTCCGTGAATTCTCCGTGTTCTCTCTCTTTCCTAGCATTGCTCGCCTCTTTCCTATTCCCCGGTTTCGCATCACGGTCACGCGCTCCCCGGATTACAAAATGCGCACGTTCCAGACTGATCCGCACGGGTTATACCGTGGCGGACGACGAGGTGGCATTTGATTTATTGACCGCGGCCACTTCTGTCATTGCTCGCGAATTGGCCCGATAATAATTCAGATGTTGATTAAATGCGACGTTCAACGAGGGAAAGGGAGAGAGAGAGGAAGAGACCTATGTATGTATAACGACCAGTTCATTTTTACATCTGATTTACGTTAGCGCGTATTTGTAATGAGCATTACGCGCAGCTTTGCACCAGATGTATATATGTAGAGTGCCGTAATGCTCGTGCCTCCTCTTCCGCGAAATGTGTAACGCGCTTATTAGCGAGAGTTGCTACTGGCCTGGGCTTTGCTGCGCTCTTTGTCATTGGCGAATTGTGCGTAAAAGGGGCCGACACCGGGAGAGTTAAGCTGTCATCGATATTGAACGGCTTTATGAGCACTTCTTATTCGCCGCTTTGCTTTCGAACTTTGTTGCGCGATGGCTAATTTTTTCTCCCATTTTTTTCTTTTTTTTTTTTGTTATTTCAACAGATTTGATTCGATTCAGTTGCGCTGATTTACATCGATTCCCGATTGTATCCAGAGAATTGTAAAAGTAAGACTTGCAGTTCGAGGTCGAGATCTTAATCTTCAGCGAGAAAGTAATGCAAGCCGCGCTATACAATAGCTACTAATATATGTACACTTAGATAATGAACATTCAAACAGAGCGTAAGAAGAGTGAAAGATTCTACGTGAAAGATCGATGAATTACAGTGAATCGTGTTGAGCGAAAAGGGCTGGTGAAGTATACACCTATATAAATGCGACGCTCTACGCCTGCACTGACTTGTCTTTGAAACATGTGTCAATTAGCAGCTCTAGCGCGAGATACTCACCACTTTGAGCTTTGCCTGGATCTCCCGGAGTTTTCTTCTCGCTAGGACCTGTATGTGTGATGAGACCTGCTTTCGCGTCCTCGTCTTCCCGGTCCTCAGCTTGATATATCGGGCAATGAGCTCGTTGCGGCCTGGACACAAAAAACCAAAACAATTAGTATGTCTAATTAGCAAATGCTTATTTCTACATAATACTTTTGTAGGGATTTGGGGAATGAAGATATATAATTGGTTATATTACGTTGTAAGATGTCGAATCGAATGTTGATCGATTGAACTTAGGAATTGTGAAAGCTCAAAAAGAATTATAGAAGTAATTGCAATAAAGCAAAAATTTTAAATACCAGTATAGTTCGAGGTATAGTTATTCCCATTTTTCAAACTAATAGGTATAGTTTAGGGTTAAATTTAGCGTGAATATTATATTAACATCACTATAAGAATTTCAAAACCGTTGCCAATTCATTGGCACTTAGCTTCCTCTAACTTAATATTTTGTTCTAATATATATTTATTATATAATTTATATATAAATTAATGGTAATTTAACTACTTCAAAATATTTAAAAAATTATATAATAAATTTAGAAAAAAAAAAAATTATTAATATCACAATTATTATGAAAATTTAAAATATATTTTTAATTTTATATTAGTCTTCTACATTCAAAATAATAATCAATTTCACTTATATTTGAAGCCTGCGATGGCTCATTCGGTAGAGCGATGGACTCGCAGTCCGGCGGACCCGCGGGTTCTCGAGTCCAAGCGCGGCCGATTGACACGAGCAGCACATGAATTGAAATTCATGTGCTTTGTTTATAAACACATCGCATGCCTCCGTCGCTGATTAGCACCAAGTGGGAGCATAAATAGAGCGACGTTAAATAAAAATAAAAAACAAAGAAAATTTTCACTTATTTACAATAATATAAAAAACTTCGATTATAACATAATTTAAAAATTAAAAAAAAATTTCATTCACCAAATATTTAAAAATTATGATTCCATAAATTATATGTTAAAAGTATTTGAAACTACAAATATAATGAGATATTAAACATCAATTTCCATTAAATAATTATTGAAATATAAATATTTTTAAAAAATCTTAAAAATCAGAAAAATTTTGAAATATCTTCAAAACTTATTAACCAAATGTATATACAGCTCTCAAGGAACAAAAATGCTATTTATATATAAAATTTAGAAAAGATTTGAGCAGTTTCACACCCGTTATTGAATCAGATAGAAAACCGATTTTTTTTCTTAATATTGTTAGCTTCTCAAAAAATATAAAATATTAACTCCTTAAAATTTAACATATTCATACTAACAATAATCTATGAAATTGAGTTAAATTTCATAATGATTAATAAAGAAATTCTAAAATTATAACCATATTTTTCGATAAATGACATTTATCGAAATAACAAAAGAACGACGCAAGCAATTTAAAAAAATAATACCTTAAATTGTAGGTATTTTAATTCTATTTCGCGTATTACAACTTTATGAAACATTAAACTACTTTTAACAAAAAATTTGAAAAACCAAAAATCAAAAAGTAATTTTCTGAAATAAAACAAAAGGGAATCAATGAATCTTAAAATTTTTTTTCCGCCTGTATGTGATAAAAAAACCGAGTAAAACAAATACTTATATTTTGAAATCTGTGCATGCGTTCTCGAGATACACAGATATACATACATATACACACGCATATACGCACACACAATCAGGAAAGAAAAATTTCTCCAAACTACTAAGTTTTTGTTGCAAAAATCTTAAAAAATCATTTTAAGCATTTTTTCTCACCGATACAATACTTTCTATCTGAGGAAGCGAAAAATCTTAGAAGCTTGAAATAAATTTATATCTCTTTTAGCGATGACTCAAACAAATTTTGATACGCGACTCTGCTATACAGAATACATACACTGAAAAGTTATTTCTGTATATTACGCACTTGCGCAAGTAATTTGTCATTTTAGACCTCGTATTACAGGCCGCCGGTATATCGCTATATAAATATCGCTGTACAATACTACCAAGACATCGAGTAAAAAAAATGTAAACATTTGTTCGCGACAGACAAAAAAGAGATCTCTTCAATCATCGCGCGTCCATTCGTCCAGGCGAAATCTTCTTGCGGTCAGAAATAAATCGTCCACTTCTTTTATAAAAAAAGAAACTTATAGGTATTTGTCAAAAGTTTGCGCGCGTGCGAAGAAAATCAGTGGTTCATCGAAGCGCCAGACTCCCGCGTGCCACTGAAAGACATCGGATTTAATAAAACTCTTCAAGCGCCATTTTTTTGAATCTCAAGTGGCCTTCCGACACTCTCGAGTGCGTATTAAGCAAGCTTTATTTTGAGAGGTTCAGAATCTCGTATTGATATCATGTTTATTTAAGAATAATTCGCAGAATTTTCTTTAGCATTTACTTCACTTGGCATTATATTTTTCGAAAAAAAATTTGGAATTTGAAACCTATATTTATATATTTATAACCTTGTAAGTAGAGTCATCATTTGTATGAGAAAAGGTATCACAGACCGCATTTGAAAATGCAACAAGATATTTCTCTAGTTGCTGGATATTCCGAGCCTATACCCCGTCGAGAGATAATTTTCCATTTTAACAAGATCCGAATGGGCGAGAAGTTGGGAAAACAAACTGTGGATACTGGGTAGGAAACATTAACCAGACAGCAGGAAGAAAGCTTCGCTCAGACGTTAGGCCGCGATGATCTTCCCATCATTTTCCTTTTTTATTTTTCCGAATCCAATGCGCAAAGCTAATAGTCGTACTCGTTACGTCACTCGCCTCCACAAGCTTAGAAATTTATGATCTGTTCTTACGGAAGACGATCGGAAGTGCGTTATTGGGCAGATGTGCGGGAGATCGAGAAGTCAAACACCTCGGAACTGCGGACGTTCGTGATCTTTCTACTTGTGATCCCGCTTGGAATCAAAGAGAAGCTGGATGGCTTTTTTCTTTTATTGCATTGCATATGGAATTGGATGTAGATAACAATCAATTTTGATTATATGATGTCTACTAAAATACATATTATGCATTATATAAGTAAAATATAATACATTTTTACCGTCCTTATAATAATAACTTTTATTATCGTTATATTTGTTTTCTTACGATCATCTTTACTTTTAATATTCTCTTTCGAATTTATTTTCCAACTGTGTCGTTTTTTACGTAAATTTTTCAGCTCCTGCTTTCGACGTCACTTTTCGAAAATGCTCGTTCATGTATAACAGCGAACTAATAAAAAAAAAAAAAAAAACCTCTTTTACCTTTAATTATACGTATATTAAGAAATAAAGCAGAAACACCGCCGATTTCTCGTTGCAAGCTGGCATTTCTTGAAAAAAAAAAAAGGCAAAAGTGGCGAAATGGAGAAGAAAAAAAAATTGTCGATAATTGAGGCGCGCTATACGAAGAAAAAGTGAGCAATTTTTCCATGCAAGGAAAAAAGCATTTACTCGCGCGATTTCTATACAACCAAACACATGCAGGACTCGAGGCTGGCGCTGAATCACGGAAACTCTCCTCTATTCCGGAAGAATTACCGCGCGTAGAGCAGAAAACTCTTAGGTCGGTACTCGCGTTCCTTAAACTTCGTTCACGGCTCGAACTCTCTGCAAATTATTGGCTCTTATAAGACGCCTCGCGCACAATCATAACGTATAGGTAGGCGTCGCGCGCGGGTAAACTTTGCGGCGCAACATTGAGGAGGCCAGCTTCGGGCTGCCGGCAGTACTAAGAAAAAAGGAAGGAATGGGAAAAATTAATGAACGAGTGCAAAAAAGAAGAAAAATAAAAAGGGGATGAAGGAAGAAGAGGAAGAAGCAGATAAGGGAAGCTACGAAGGATCGTGTACACGCGATTCTTGCGCCCCGGGCATTGTTTGGCGCATTATTTTAATCGCTCTCTCTCTCTCTCTCTCTCTCTCTTTCCCTCCTGCCACAGTACAGCAGGGTGAAGCAGGAGGGCAGTTTTAAAACTCGCCTCAAAGGCACGCCGGAGAAACGTAAGCGGTGGTATGCGCGCGGCGCCGATAATAAACGCAGCTCCAACTTTTTAATTGCCCGCACCCGTAGTTATGGACTCCCAGCTCTCCCCCGCCCCTCGATCGCCGAGTTTATACGCACTCATTGCGCGAGGGGAGATTTTTCGAGAATAACCTTAGTTGGCGGAGAGCAGGAGTCCAAAGGTACGCGGTGGATGAGTTGAGAAATATTTATAATTTTATTGTTAATAAAGTTAACACGATGTTAACTTGTGCTAGCTTGAACGGTGAATGAGACAATTTGATTAAGTGCTTGGCCAAGATGAAAGTGTGCAGCGGATACTTGGTGTCATAAATTACAGAATATGTGCAGACAATGTGGACAACAAACGTATGAAGTTTTATTTCTTACTTTCCAAAAACTTAATTAGAATGGCCATAGTTTCATATAATGTTCAATGTCTTTAAAATTCATATAAATTCAATTAAAGACAATGTATGGAATTCTTTTTAATGCTTTTTAAATTTCTATCAACTTATAATAGTTCTAAAACGTTTTCTAGATATTATATATGTATACTTCAAGATATCATGTAGGTATAAGGAAAAGAAAAGAAAATATGTAGATTTTTTTCTCTGAACGATATTTCATTAATGTCGAATTTCGATTCATCACCCATAAGCAGAGAAACTTGGGAGGTAAGGGCAATATAGTAGTACAGGCTCTTGGCTCAGCTCTCGGTATTACTTTATCCGTACACAGCGCTAAATATTCAATTTAATCACAGCGTTCATAAATAATTCAGCAGCATCCATACAATATAACTCGATTTCGAAGAACCAAATTATCGAAGCCGAGGGAGTGAAAAAGGTTTCTCGCGCCATTGTCAGTCAATATATATGTATATTCGACTATATCTTGGCGCGCGAGAAAACCGAGAATAAGCGTAATTTCCACGTCCAGAAAACAAGTCGCGCAATTTAACGCTGCGCTCTCTCTCTCTCTCTCTCTCTCTCTCTCTCTCTCTCGCGTGCGCGCGAGCCTTATCCCCGCTGCCATTGCCGCCGCGCCGCTTCTGCTTCCCAGCTCTGAAAATTTAATATTCTCAAGAACTGAAAGGAGCCGAGGGTTTTCGCGCGCCCGAGCTTGCGCTCTTCGCTTCTTTGAAAACCTTTTTCTCTTTTCCTCCTCTAGTCTTTGCTCTTTCTCTCTGTCTCTCTCTCTCTCTCTCTCTCTCTCTCTCTCTCTCTCTCTCTCTCTCTCTCTCCTTTTCTGCCCGTCTCCCTTTTGCCCGGACTCCTCGACACTTATCAGCCTTCATCCGACGATTCCTTTAATGAATTTTCCAGGTAAAGGAAGTGCCGCACCAAGCTCTACGACTCCGATACTTTATTGAACTTTGTTAATGATCGAAAACCCTGTGATTCTGTCGCCGATCGAGCTGTAGTCTTATTTTCAAGGGCAGATAAAATTAATTGCGTGCATCTATAATATACCTCGATGTTTGTTGAACAACGTCTGCTCACGGGCAATTAATGTCAGTGCGCGGTCTGTCTGCATATAGAAAAACAGATAGTTAATCAATAATTAATAAAGGAGCGAACGATCCGAATGGCGCACTAAATGGTGATGGCAAAGGGAATTAATTATTTTCACATATAGAAAAGGAAGTGCGCTATTACCTCTTGAGAAAAGTACCCTATTGGCTTTAATGCACTTGCGGAAATAAAAGTTTCGAGCGTTACCTCTGTTTTTACGCTCGCCACATAAACTATTTATATCTCGTATCGTTTTTATTAAAAAATAATAACGCCACTTGAAAAGCTTGCCTCGAGCCACTCGACTGCGCCTTGATAGCAACTTGTCAACTTGTTATCAATCGCTCGACAACTTCACTTTATATATTAATCTTAACGAAAATTTAAAAAAATAAAAAATAAACGAAAAATAAAAAAAAAATTCAATGTAGTAATCCAATTGTAAGCTCGCTAATTTTCAAACAAAAGCAGCCGAGAGGAAATGAATTAGCGTCGTTTTAGAATTGGGAAGAGACACACACACAGAGAGAGAGAGAGAGAGAGAGAGAAAGAGTTGACAAACGAACAAAGCAAAAGTTGAAACAGCGCTGTTCTGACTCACGACGTATATACTCGGCTAACTCTAGAGTTAATTAGGTACTTGACTCGTGCGCTAATGAGTGAATACTTGAAGCGTGAAGCCGAGTGCAGCGCCTATATCATATAGGCAATTTAGTATGGAATGCCTGACCTTTTATCAGGTGCTCGAAAAAATTAAGCTCCTACAAAACGCCCGAACTGTGCTGCCTTTGCGAACAACCGAATCCGGAGGGCTCGAATACATCACCCGGTGTACGGGTTGATTCCGAGCGCATATACACGCGCGCACACTTGATAAATGTGGGTTGTTTTTCAAAGCATTGCTCTATTAATTTTATTTTCTCCTAAAAGTAAACTCGCACAAGCAATCGCTCGTGCACCAGCTCCTCCGGATAGCAGGTAAATAAAATCAACGCGGCCGCCCGAACATTCGAAATTTTATTCGAAATACCCTCGCCTGCCCACCCTCGCGAATCCGGACCAATGCGAGCGAAGTGAAAGTATGCTCTCGTGCAGCCTCCGAGTGGCGGTAAAAGCTCGGGATGCCGCACGGGCGGGAAACCTGCAGAAAAGAGTAAGCATCGCTCGCGACGGCAGCGGCATGCACCAGCTGCAGTAGCATCATCATCTCTCAGCCCGAGATCACACGGAACACTATGGCATTTTCATTTTCATTCAATTCGCGAATGTATCCTCCTTCCGGTCCTCGCGGGAGCTAAGGACTGTTACTGCAGTAGAAGGTATATATTCGCGAGTGAGTGTGTGTGAGAGAAACAGAGAGAGAGAGAGAGAGAGAGAGAGAGGTTGGGGGAGGAGAAGGTAAGGCATCGGGAGGAAAATATCCGAGATTCCGGGCGAACCGCGCGATGACTCAATTTCGCAAAGACCGTTAAATGGCCCCGACAGGAACTCGCACGCTGCTGGAAGAGAGCGAGAGAGAGAAGGGAAAGCTCGGCGTTCCTCAGTCTGTTTTTGAAGGCCGGGCATTCTTCGGGAGCGGGGGAGGGAAAGAGCTTCGTTTATGCCCCTCGGCCCCGCTTTTCCACGTGGTACAGAGCTACTCCTGCACCTTGGACTGGTACGCGCGCGAGCCCTTCTGTGTATATAAGAGTACAGCGGGGGAAAAAGCTGAGCCTTTTAGTGCTGCTTCTGGTCCTGTTTTCTCTCTCTCTCCCTCTCTCTCTCTCTCTCTCTCTCTCTCTCATCGCTCACGGACTTCCGTCCAATTGCCTTACTTTGTTTCCTTTCGAAGGTTCTGGAGAAGATCGTGCATGACCAGATTCAGGAGTATCTTTCACAGGGTGGGTTGCTAGATCCAAAACAGACTGGTTTTCGTAAGCATCATTCAACTCAGACTGCTCTACTCGGACTTACAGACCAAATACGAACAGGTATCGACAAGAAACTTATGACTGTACTTTTACTCTTCGATTTCAGTAAGGCATTCGACACGATATCACATGCTCGTCTTCTTGACAAGTTGAGATTGATGGGGTTTTCCAGGAC
>UELU01059263.1:445-18933 GCA_900490025.1 Megastigmus dorsalis
CTCTTTCTCTCTCTCTCGCGCGCGCGCGTTTCACCGACACACCAGCCTATTTTCAAAGTGGAGCCCACACCAAATGGATATTCGCTCTCTTAGCTCTTAATTCGCTCTCCTTCTTCTCTTCGGGTGCGCTTTTTTTATCTCGAGCGTCCAAGAAGCTAAGCCGTAGAAGGAAGCGAAAGCGATCCGCTTAATCGCCTACTTTTCTGCAGCTTTCACAGCGAGAAAGAGAAATCAGCGAGACTGTCTTCTCTCTTTCTCTCTCTCTCTCTCTCTCTCTCTCTCACACTCTTTCTCTCGCTCCTATACCCTCTCTGAGTCAATTTCTCTGCGACTTCCTTATTTTCGCTCTCTTTTTCTCCTTTCTCTTGGCGCGCGATGAAGATCTTTCCATTTTTTCCTCTTGAAATATGACGTCGTTTTGGGAGACGTCGATGTTTTCGGCGAGCGTGAAATTAAAATCTGACAGGTTTTAAGAGGAGGAGGGGAAAAGGGGGAGGGGAGGAGGATGACAGCTGAATTGTAGGAAAAGGAGGATGTAAGGTATATAATTATCGAGGATCGGGTGAAGTCGTAAATTTCAGGCCGATGGTGACGTTGGTTACTTGAGAATAGAATAATACATTCTTTGAAGGTAAATTACAGCTGTAATAAGGTGAGGGATTTCTAATAAATACTCGCTGGTATTTAATCAGTTAACTATCAGTTTTCTTTCTAACTAGATACGACAGTGATTGAGCATTAATTCTGTATATTTATTTTCTCATTTCAAGTGACTGATATTAATAGCATAAGTATTATTTTTTTATCTTTTTATAATTTTATTTTTTTGCAATATATTTTATATACTGTAATTTTTATTTTTAATGACCTAGTGGAACTATTGATATTTAATATCAGAATTTCGATATTTATAACTAATTAAGTAACATATATATATATATATATATAGACATATATATATTCTTTCATGTTCCTATGTGATAATAAGATTATTCTAAAAGTGAAAATAATACTATGACAAGATACCCTTTTTCTAGATGAATAAAAATAGATCATTGACTTGTGAGGACAGCTTGATTTCTTCAAATTCATTTTGTGTTCGACATTTTATTAATAAATGGTTACATCTTAGATTACATGTTTTAGAAAACTTTAAACCTAAATCTCTATATTAAATTATTACATTATCCAACTTGAATTTGAAAATTAAATTGTTTGTGTGAGAATCATATTCCACAATTTTGTACCTATGGACCAGTTTTAACGGCGAAATGAATATCAATCCGAAGTAGCAAAGTAATTCACGAGCAGCGGCTGCCAAATAAACAAGAAAAAAATGTTATTGCCCCTAACAGAAGAAACATTTTGTCTCTTAGCACTAAATCGTTAAAGAAGAGACAGTCTTTCTTCCCTACCCCTTCCCCCACACGTAATTCAACGATAAATCGATCGACAATGGCTGATTTACATGAGACTCTCGGGAGGTTGAGGGCTTGAACTTAGCTTATCCCCACGTACGCGAACTTATGTACGTGTGTATGAGGGAAAGGCAGCTGAAATAAATCCAACGCTCCATCGACTCGCGCGTCCTCTTATTCTTAGTGGCAAGGGAGAGGGAGTAAAATCCCTAAGGGGCCTCCAAGAGATTAACGAAGCCAGTAGTAGTAGTAGGAGTCGCGCGCGAGATCAGCCGCTGTGCGCGCGGTAACAACACTTTTCTCTAATTTACCGGCGAGTTTCTCTCACGGGCTCCTAATTCACTGTCGATTCCCCGACAGCTAAAGAGAGAGAGAGAGAGAGAGAGAGAGAGGGTGAGGCTGGATTCTGAACTTGGTCAGTTCGTGGAACTTGAATTGACTTGGCTGTGATCACCGAGTCTCCGACGTCTCTCTCTCTCTCTCTCTCCCTCGTACAACGGTCAAAAACGTCGAGTGCTTACGCGACACGTGCCCCCGTCGTTAGAACTTTGCCCGAAGGAGTAGCCTCGATTATACCCACGTTCGCACATCGAGGATAATTTGACGTCTCGCGCGATATCCTCGCAGAGCCGTCTTTTTGGAGGATATCGATGCGCTTCTTGTTCTTTATTTTCTTTTATCGGGAATCGATGGTGAAGAATTGCTCGCTGTAAAGTGTATGTGGTGAAACTTTTAGTGACGAATTTATAATAAATCATCGTCTGTAAGATGTAATCGATCTGACTTGTCGCTTTTCCAATTGTAAGAAAGAAATTGTAACCTATGCGGACATTAGCTCATGAAAAATGAAACTAAAAGTTAATATTTAATAAAACAATCTGTGCGTAGTTTATGGTGTGCTTATCGTTCACAAATAAGTTTAAGTGTCCGCTTCATCATAAGTAAATTATATTTTTATTCTCAAACAACCTTTTTATGACGTACAAAAAACTCTTGTATGAAAACCAGGCTGAGCTGGTTACTTTGCACTGAAATTTAGTAAACGTTCTTGAACTTAAATAGTCTCGTTTCTGTCCCCTGTAATTTAAATTTGTATACCATTTTATCACTGTTGATGCAAGCGAAATATTTTTCTTTTGAGCACACGTGTTCTCTCCAGGTAAAAATACTTACTTTAAATTTCAACTGATATTCAAAAGCTATATATAGAATTACATCACTTCAACGAGTTTCATTTTCCAAATCAACAAAATCTACATTAAAAGATCACAGATAGGAATTCTCATACTATATACATTACCATCCTCTTCTGTTCAACTCCGCCCGGTCAAAACAGCTTGCGCTCCTCATTTTTAGCCATTCTGTTCGTCGTTGGCTCGCGAACGAAAAAGGAGAGTAGCTGCAGTAGTAGTAGCAGCAGCAGCATCGGAAAAACGAAGCTCCGTACACAAAAAAAATCAACTCAACAAACAACAAAGGGAGATCGGGGTCGAGGAATAGGAGAGGGCAAAAAATAAATTATTCGAGAGTCAAGTAAGACGTCATCCTCCGAACAGTAGCCCGTAGACGTCTGTCGCGTTACTTCATCGGGAATCGATTGCCCCGCGAGAATGCCCTCATCCAGGTTAGCCGTCTCTCTCACTCTTCTCTCTTTCTTCCTCTTCTTGCTCGTAGCAGGTGAAAAGGGCATCACTTGAATCTCGAGATGAGCGGGAGAGAGACAGAGACAGAGAGAGAGAGACAGAGAGAGAGAGAGAGAGAGAGAGAGAAGATAGCGAAAAGCTCGTCCTGCTTTCACATGGTAAGGCCAAGTGCTGCTCGGCCACGTCGCGCTTCTTCTTTCTTCTTTCAGGCTAGAGAGAGAAAGAGAGTGAGAGAGACAGAAAGAGGAGGGCGAGGGAGAAAGCGCGCGCAAGAGACACGTCCTTTCATTCGCTACGCGCGCTCTCTCGCCCTTCGTGCTTTCCATCCTTATACATCCAGCTCGCTATCTCACTCGTTCTCTGCGGCTCCATAGTCTTTCAATCTCTTTTTGAATCTGTTTTTCTTTCTCTTTTTTTCGTCCTGGTGTCTTTCATTTTCCATTTCTTTTTTTCCCTCCCTCTCCCTCTTCCTCTCTCTCTCTCTCTCTCTCTCTCTCTCTCTCTCTCGTTTCTGCTTTCTATAGTTCAACCCGTGTTGGGTATGTGTCTTTATCTCGTTCATGCTTTACTAATCTCCCGCTTTCTTTCGACGACTCCTCCTTGTTTTAATAGCGCTGATGTTTCCTCGTTTTTGTGCCGGTGCTGCTGCAGGTGGCTGTTCTCTCGGATATAATATGAATTTTTTAGCAGCAGATAAGCTGCACTTTAACCTGTGACATTATAAAAACAGTCTCACAAGAATATTGTGGATTATTAGTGACATCGTCTGGCGAGTATCATACTTATTTATATAAATTGTAATACAATAATACTATGATTTTATCAAAATCTACTGCAGCTCGCACTTCATTCTTTTCAAATAATTAGACATAGATTTTCAATTCGCATTTCAAAATACTATTTTTAGAGCTATGTTACGTTGACATGCATATACGCAATAAATAGAAAGTATTTGTACTCTTGTAAATATGGCTTCTCATTCTTGAAAACGATCTGCGGTAAAGAAAACATCATTTGAAATTTTAACACCAATAAATCCACTTTAATGCGCCGCACGTATTGTATGAACAAGTTCTCCATAGTGATAAGTCCATTCTTCATTTCGAAAAAAAAAGGAAAGGGAAAAATATTTAACAAACAGTCCGCCGAGATTTTAATATGCGCGTGTAGCTTTTAATCCATCTTTGGCCGCGGGGGGCCGCCCGACTAGTTTCGAAAATTAGACTTTCTAATTCGAAAGTTTCGAAATTTCCGCAGCATTTACACAAATGAAATTTGTAAATTCGAAATTTCGTATCTCCTCCTTAATCTTGTACGCCCTCTTTCCTTTCTCTCTCTCCCGCTCCCTCTTTCTCTTTTGGCTGACTCTCTCCGGGCCAGTCGAGCAGCTCTCTTTTTCTTCTCTCTCTCTCGCCTTATTTCGCGAGAGACTAGACAAAGAGGAAGACTCGGCGCGAATGCAAATTGGAGATTCGATTCCCACCCTCCACCCGCCGAGTTTACTCGCTCTCTCTCTCTCTCTCTCTCTCTCTCTCTCCCACTATTCTCTCCTTCGCGTACGTGCAAACAGCTCTTGCACGAACTAAGAGAGAGATAAAAAGAGGGTGAGATAGATATAGAGGCCCGGAGGCGTTGAAAAAATGATACGCGCCTTTGCCGAAAAAGAGAGGAGAGAACAAGATAGAAAGAGAAGTAGAGAGGTAGAGCGTAAGATTCTCTTCTTTTTACCTCTCGTATATTTAAGGATGTCTTGGCCTCTTCCGCTGCTCTTACTGGCTGTACTGGGGGCACCGGGAGAAACAATTTACCGGCGTGCGCACGAGAGAGAAGAGACGAGGGAGAGCCTGATTTAGGTTTATGATTCTTAATTAAAGTTACATCGGTTTAGATAAATTTGCCTCGTTCGACGACAAGCCGAGGCGCTTCGTTAGGATAATTTTCTACGGCTGGAATTGGCCAATGCATCTTAAAGAAGCATGCCGTTTTAATTAAAAGTTTAGGAATTTCGGCATTAGTTTGGGCCAGCTACCCGTGTTTTTCGGCTTGGGACGACGACGTTGACGTTTTCTGCTGATGATATTGTTATGGACGAAACGATTTTATCGGGGTAAGGCATACCATTTTTTCCGATTACTTAAAAATGTGTGTTTGGCAATATTAATTATATCGTAGAAGATGGACGTTATCGCGATTACGAAGAAGTTGGGGGAACTTGTTAACTTTAATTAACTTCGTGTCAATTTGCATATATACATTTGTATTAAAAATAAAGAGCTAAGCATTTTAATATACTTTGTGCAGGAAGAGTTTGTTTTTCTTCGGGACAAGATTAAAAGTTATCAACCTACTTAAAAGTACTATATCGTAACACAAAATCTAGCATGATATATACTGTGCTAGAAGAAAAAAAAACTGATTAAATCATTGAGTGGACAATTCATTCGTACATTTCTATGATAAACAGTAGATATTTTACCCAATCCCCAAGACTTCGAGTATCTAACCCTAATCTTTCTGGCTTTATCAAAAAAACTGTAAAAAGTTTTATACAATTTAAAATTATATTCATCCCGGATACTCGTTTAAATCTGCTACTCGTACATAATGAAGGTAAAGTTCACACATATATATCTGCAGTATTGATAGCACAGTCTTAACGTCTTTTCTATTCCAGCTAAAGTTCGCACAAGCAATAGCCGAATATCGATTATTATAGAATCGAACATTTAACACGTACTTTATCGTTTGTACTTCCTCGGCGAATTTCCCTACATTTCAGTTTTCTCATCTCCTCGCTTTTTGCGATAGCAGCGGAGTTGACTTCCTTTCGTTTTTTCATAAATCTTGTAATGCAAAGCGAAAATGAAAGGAAGATGAGGTTTAGACTCTGTCGGCAGCTGTTTTGGAAGCTTATATATAGTCAAATTGTAGGTGATTTGCGTTATATATTAGCATTAACTTATACAATATCGTTTTCTGGAAAAAGACTTTAGAGATATATTAGGTTTATGTTCTAGCTATGTTTCTTTTCGGAGAAAATATTGAATAATCGCCGCAGAGAATAAAGAGTATTTTTCTGTGTAAGAATACTATTTGAAAACTTGTCAAAACATTATTTGAAATTGATGTAAGGTACTATACAAAGAGATTCTATATACAAGTATCTTATTTTACAAACATCTAAAATGTTTGAGGAAATTAATAATTTCTGTTTTCGGAAAAGGTCCAATATTTAAGAAAAGTTGCAATATTTACTTACAAATTATAGATTTATTTTTATGCTCCATTCAAAAAAGATTCTGCCGATGAAATAAATGACTATACAAATAGCCCTTATTCGACTATTCTTATACAAATTATGTTTTTTTTTTTGATCGAGAAGTGTATTCTTATTTTATCGATACTAGAATGGCAAAATCCAGTATGTTCAATTTACCCGAATAATAAAGTTAATCTCGCCGTAGTAACGTCATAAGCTAATCGCACGCTCGCGAAGCAAACAAGGTGCACATACTACACGAAGCCGCATTGGCCCAGTAATAAGCGGGCACATATAGAGTTGAATTCAATTTAGCAGACTTAATCAACAATGTACGCCACATCAGTTAATCCATATAACACTCCGCTTTAATATTCCTTACCTCCGAATTCGCTGCCTCTATCCGTTTGTTCCACGCACACAGTAGTGGCGCTGCGGCATCAGCAGAAGCAACAGCAGCAGCAGCAGCGGCGGCGGCGGCGGCAGCGGCTCCAAGCCACCAAGCAGCTTACTCCCATACGCTCTGCGCACATATACATATACACCCTGTATAGCTTATCGCCGTTGAAAAGCAAAGACGGATGTAGTCCAACACAAGGTCCGCATGTGCAAGACTAGGCGGGGGTATACCCAAGTACTAAAGCTATACTCCCTTGATAATCTCGTATCGCAAAGTTTCGAGACGGGAGAGAAAGACCACTTCCATTACTACACCACATGTGAGTGTGTGTGTGTGTGTGTGTGTGTGTATCGGAGAGATGTAGGGTTGCTGCACCAATGCTCCGACCAGTTAGCAATACATTGCTCCATTGGTTTAAAAAGCATGAAATAAAATTACTTTTCATATTGTTCCAATACAAGTGAAAAATCATCTTTTCCAAAACTTAAAAACGTTAATGGTAGCCCTTTAAACGATTGAATCAGTTCCGATTTAATGAATTAAATATGTCACGTGATCTGGTTGGATATTATACTTGTACATAACTGGCCACTTACTGGTACCGTCAGTCTGACGCGTAAAATGTGCCTCGTCAGAATGAGAGAGCGAAACTTTGTTTTACGCTTCTCTCATTATGACGTTCACCTCGCACCTTCACAATTTCTGACTCGCGTAGAATTAGGGCGAGAAAAAGGGCTGCAAGAGTGTCACACGTATACATACGCACATGTGTATATCTACTCTGGGATGAGGATAAATCCAGAAGGGCAGCAAAGGTTAGTTGCAGAGTGGACTCCATCTCCCTCTCCCTAACTCTTCAGCTTTCACGTGGAGCGCTGGGCGCAAGAGTTAATTTGAAAGTTTTAATAAACAGCTACATCCCGTGGACGAAATAGAGAGCGAGAGGCAGGAGTTTTCCTTCGGACGTCGCGACGGCACAGGACAAAGGTAACCAAGGGAAAAGCGGATGCAAGAGAGAGAGAGAGAGAGAGAGAGAGAGAGAGAGAGAGAGAGAGTGAGTGAGAGAGAGAGAAAGGGAATGTATGTATACAGATATATGACATTAAGCAAGCGGTGGTGTACGCAGTCATGGCTCTCTAGAATACGCGAAAGAGCGACTGTCGCCACCAGCGCCGCCGTCGCCGCTACTGCAGTCCGCAAATGTTTTACATAATTGATTAAAGACTGGCTGGTGTGCTGTCCAGGCGCAACTAGCGCTTCAGTTCTCGTCGTCGTCGTAGTAGTCGTCCTCGGCGACTGCCGCTGCGCCGTTTCGTTCTCCGGGACTCAAGAGCGAGAGCGGGACGGCGAATGCATATAAGGGCTGTTTGCCTCGAAAATTCATGCTACTTTGCACTCGCGCCCGAGTGGCGGGGGATAGAGAAAGGGAGAACTGAGTAAATTCACTGATTGATTACTTACGAATGGCCGGCAGTCGGAGTTTAACTGGTATGAGGAACTTTGAAGAACAACTGATTGTTGCGATGGGACGACTCTCTTTTCATTGGTCCGCGAGACTTTCGAGTTGGTTTCGGTTCTATTCTATTTTCTGGATGATGAATTTTCTCTATCGACATAATTTAAACTAAAGGTTATCTAATAGATAAAATTAATCCAGCAAATGAACTGCTAATAGCTGACATCGGAACGGAACAATATCTCGGCCGGAGAAAAAGGAGACAAACATCCCATCATGGCATCGGGAGGACAAACAGCAGTAGCAGCAGTGCAGTTTCCCTCTAGGAACAAAAAAAATCCCAGAAAATAGAAGAAGTGAGCGAGAGACGCGAGGAAACAGACCAGTTGCGTTTCATTAAAGTCCTAAAAGCCATTATGTCCAGTGCGTAAGTGCACGCTAGCCTCACTGCCCGCCAGCATCTCCAGTCGCTGCCTCGGTGTCTGCGACGGCAAGTATAAACTTCCGCAGGGACGAATAAAGATCCGTGCCAAAGTCTTCTTTCTCCCGTAACACGTCTCTCTCTCTCTCTCTCTCTCTCTCTCTCTCTCTCTCTTTTTTCCGCTTTAGTCCGTCGCGTTCGGGAAGGGTCTGCAGCTGCAGCAGCAGCAGCAGCGGGCCAGTCGTAAAGTTTATGCGCTAATTTTGAAGCTGAGCGAACGAGGACACGTGCGGCAATTAGTCGCCGGCCGAGCAAGAGCAGCGAAAAAGAGGCGAATCCACCGTCCTGCGGCGCGAGCTAAGGATTAAGACACCCAAGTGCGGACGTAAGCTTCTCTTTCTCTCCCTTTTGCGCGTAATCCGAACTTTAAGGTCAAACCGGCAATTAAATCTGACAGTCGCGCGCGAGCCATTGTCATCTTGGCAAAGAGAGACAGAGAGAAAGAGAGAGAGAGAGAGAGAGAGAGGGGAGAGAGAAAGGGGTTAGGGGGGTCACACAAGTCGACAAAGTCGAGTTAAGTCTCGAGTTTGTCTAGCAATTCCTAGACGCTTGACCACAATTTCGACTGGTTGATGATCTTGCCTACTACTACTATTACTACCTTGGCCCGCCCTCCAGTCACCGCGACCATTGTTCGCCGCCGAGCTTTTGTTGAGGGACTGCTGCGCGCTCAATGGTTTCGGGGCTTCCGAACATTTTTTCAGAGGGCGTATAACAAGGGAGAGAGTGCGAGCCTTCCGGCGCTTACCCGAGTTTGTACTTGATTATGGAGAAGTTATGGGAATTTGTAGTTGCGGAGCTTTCTGAGTGCTGAAGATAATTAAGGGCACGTTAAATAGATTATATGAATCTTGTATGAACGGCATTTCTGACACTTATTGATTTACCGTTTTAATTAAAACTGTTGAACGTTTTATGAGAATGATATTGCGTCAGCATATTGTGACCTCGAACGGTCTTCGATCACTTGATTTTAGAAGATCTTTAATTTGATATTCGGTTTTCATTGTATTAGAACCTTGAAAATTTTTTACAGCATCTCAAATCTGAAATCTAGAATTCTTTGAATGAAGAAAAGTTTTATAAAAATAGTCTCTAAGGCAAAGAACGTTCGATTGGTATTAGGAAGATTCGAAAAATAGGAATCAGAAAAATATATAATTTAATTTTTCTAATACTTCGTTTCCAGATCATATACCATAATTTATTTTCGTACACTTTATAGAATTCAATTTGATCAAATATGTTTTCTCAAATTCGCGTCTGACCGAATCCTCATTTGTACTACTTATTCTATCTCCAGTAACCAACGTTATTGAGTTGGTGCTATTAAATATAAAGTTATCTTTAATTGCGACACTTTGCCTTCTAATTTTTGAATATTCATTGAATATTTAAGAGGTTTAATATCTTTCACGACCGTTGTTTTTCCGAGATAAGAAAACAAGAATTAGTAAGCGTAAAGCATTTCTAAGATGCAAACCAAAAATTAGTTTGACAAGTGACTTGCATATTGGATGAGTTAATGAGCGATTTACTTCGACAGGTAATTGAAAGTAAATTATTTTGTAATTGATTTTCTGAAGAACTGATTGAAAAATTGTTACATAATTGATTATTATCAATCTTAAATGTTTTTCTCGGGAAAGGATTTCACACAAAATTAATCCAGACGAGACTTAAAAATAAAATAAAATAATATTTTTAGCAGCTTGGCATGATAAAACATAATAGTTATAAGAATATTTTAGATTATTTATATTTTAATACCCTTATTCCGTTAAATAATTCATATTAATCTATACTTTTTCTTCTTCGGGCAGTAATAAACTCATTAATTATAGAATCTTTAATAGAAAATTGGCTTTATAATCATGCATTGTTTATACCCTTAGTATTTATAGCAATAGCTGTATAAGCCCTTAAGAAGAGTATGGGTCAGCTCAAATAAAAAAAAATAAAAAATAGAGTATATGTAAAAGGTAATACAATATTGTCGGAGTGCAGTGCATAATAAATATAATATTTTCGTTTTCTGAATTTGTATATAACAAACGCGAATAAAATAGTAATGTACAATTAAATTCAGGTTTTTCAAAATTTTTGTTCTTAATTAAAATCAAACAGTCCAAATTTTCCTTTCGCAATAATACATTTATTAAACTCTAAACTAGATCAATGCTTATTTTAAACCATTGAACAAATAAGAAACGAATAATGTAGGTAATATATGTATAAAGAAACATATGTAATGTCGGTATATATGTTTTTATTCCATACAGAAAATTTATTTTGACAACATCGCGAGCTCGTGAATTAAACTGCATTGTATCGTCGCGAAAAGATAGTCCCCTCGAGAAGTCAGTTCTTCTGTGTTGCCCGGAAACAAGAAAATTGACTGTATTTCTCACCGAAAAATTCAGGGCTTCAAAAGTCTTTCTCTCTCGCACTTTCGAGCAGGATGCACATATGCAAAATGGAAAAAGTCAGCTTGCTGCCAGCTGCTGGTAAAAAAGGGGAAAAAGGAGAATCGGCTGGCTTAAATCTCTTTACTGTTAAATCTTTCATAGCGCTGACGACGGAGTGGAGAGAGATGCGACGCGTCTTTGACAATACTCCACGGGACTAGACATCTATGCTCCCTCTCTCTCTCTCTTTTCCTAGAAATATTTTGCCTGACAAAATGTCGCGAGGCGGCTTTACTTTTATCGCATGATAAAGAAGAAGCTTAATAAATGGTTCGGATGCTATGTTAGATTTTAATTTATAATGACTGAATAAGACTCAACAGTAAGCTTTGTTTATCCTAATGCGAATACGATGACGGCTATGTTTTATACGAAACATTTAGATACAACGATTTAGGCGCTCTGGTTTATTAATCAAAACATTTAACTCGAATTCGGTGAAGCGTAACCTACGCTAAGAGAAAAGAGTAAATAAGATAAGCTCTGATGCGAAAGAATAAGTTGAGAGACTGATAGTGCAAGTGAATAGAAAAAGAGAGAAAAACAGATGAAAAAGGGTCACGTATGGATCTTCCCGTGGATGCAAAGAATTTCTGATGTTACGAAAAGCTGACGTAGATACAACTGGTGACTTTGAAGCATAATTTACATTGCTACGCATGCGTGAAACAAAAGATAATATACGTGCACACGGGAGAATTAACATTATAAGTCTCTAGAAAGGAAATATCTTCTTAAAAATAAAAGTAAAAATTATATGTAAAATTATATGTAAAATTATATGTAAAATAATGGGTCTTTAAAAAAAAAAATTTACTAGACTCGCATGAAATAAATTTTGTTAGTATTGTTGCTGTAAACAATTTTAATGTATCAATCAGAGAAATGTGTTACTATTTCAAAGGCGACTCTTCAGAGACTAGGGTAAGTGAAGGTATTACTGCAGTGGAATGTATTACCGCGAATTCCTTAACAGTAGTGAAATATAACTTTTTTAAACATATAATTATAGACATAAAAAAATATTTTACAGTTATTTTACCATTACCTATAGATATATATCCATCAATTGCAGGTATTTCTGCGGGATGAACCATCCCAAATTTTCCACACGTTTTTTGTTAAAAATATATCGTCTTATATAGTGCAGTTGTCTTCATAGGTTTTTAATATATTTGTTTAAACAGCAGCTAGATGCTGCTCTTATTACAATAACAAAAAATTATCTTTGTGAATGTGAACGAAATTCTGCAGTAATACCATTATCCGCCGTAGTTGCCGCATGGCAGCAGTAACACCTGCAGCTACATTTTCATTCATTGTTTATTAAATTAAGCGCTTCTTTCGTAACCCTATAATTGTTTCTAATGATTAACAAAACTTCAAATAATCATATGAAGAGAAAAAAAAAATCGTAATTGTTGACGTATATATTTTTATTTGAACACTGAATGTCGTACATACATATCCGCAATAATGCTATCAGTTACCCAAGGCATTTTTCGTAAACTTCTTTACGGCAATGCTACGCATTTGTAACTTAAGCAAATTTAATGGAATCCAGACGAATTCCAGCTTATCTTTAGCTCGCAGACTCGCGAAAGCTTTGATTCTCGACTTTGTAGCTCACTTTACAGATCTACTTGGAAAGATTTCTTATCGTGTGTATCCGTAAAATTTTGAAGTATTTGATAAAATGTTCGGGGTCATTTAAACTTTGTTTTTATCAACAAGATAATCTGAGGGTGTTTATAAATCTGTTCAGTACGATTTTAAATTAAAATATAAACTTTTGTAAGATTTTTTGAGAAACATATTGACTTCATCATTTTCTATATAAATTTAATATTTCTTAAAATTGACGGTACAATCAATTTAGTTATAAAATTTAAGTATAAATTCTTCTAAATATAATAATTTATTTCCATTAAGCTCTTGATATCACTGTTAGGTTTTTATATTCTCGAGAAAAAAGATGAGGAAGAACAACCGCGACGGGAATCGAACCAAGCCCCGCTAAGTCTCTGCGCTGAAGGCTAACTGTCTATTATAGCCACTGAGCTAATCCTCTATCCCAGTTTATCGCAGCTCTACTTCATTTCATATTACATAGCTGCATAGCTTGCACTTCTAATGAGTTACGATTCGTAATATCATGTTATGTTTAAAAACAAAAATTTAATATCCCAAGTGATTTATTTCACGCTCATCAGCAGTTGACAACCTTCCTATTTTTCATTTTGTTGCTCAAAAACGTTTTGCTCCTGACTGCATTTATTTGCTCTTTTTTTTTACATATATTTTAATAAATACTTTCAAACATTTTACACTCGAAATCCCTAGAGTAAAGTGTCAGCGCGTGTTGACTCAAAATAGGAACGTAGCGCCGAGTAGCTCAGGCTAGTGATATGCGTGAAAATCATTCTGTTGACGCTACTTTTAAAAACTGGACGTAACGCTGCTTTGCATTCTTTATTAAAATATAAAATATTCATGAAGTGTAGCGATAATATTTCGTTTTCTTGACTGGTGAAGTTTTCCTTTAACACCGACTTTAAATTATTATTTATAAGTTTATGAGATATAGTAAAATTGTGATAAATGCAATAGAACAATCACTCATAAAGGTAAAAATAAGGTGAGTGGTGAAAAACTTGAACAAATCAAATGGATTTCACTAGCGTACTTTTTTTTAATTTTTTGGTACGGGAATAAAAAGGATAATTTAGAAGTTCGCAAATACTATTGAATTATGTTACTATTTTAAAAAACTATATTAAAAATCGTCTGAAGTAAAGTATCCGAAACGACGCAGTAGCCTATTTAGCTTTTATCTTATAACATATATTTCTAGAATTTTCTCTCTCAAAATTACAAGCTCTACGAGTACAAGCACTCCACACGCGCAGTAATTGAAAATTTGATAAGTGATCCCGAATTCATGGACTGCGCTGTATCTATATCAAGCATATGACGCGGCTCAAATTCAGCCATATAGATAATATCAATAAACTTTTCGTTTATTTCGCCTTTCAAACGTACGTAATAATCAAATTTCATAAAATTAATTGATCAACAAATACTGAATTTTGGTTTCGAATCGAAAAAATCATTTGTAGGTATAAACATATTTATTAAGAAGGTTTGAGTACAACATGGAAAATAAATGTTTTTTTTTATAATTTTCGAAGCAGGAAGCTTACTATTCGTGTGATTTGCAAATATTAAATTATAAATGTGCATCCGATCGGTAAATAACATATTCATATTATAGGGCGGTATATTCTTTAGTAAAATATAATACATTACACGGAAAAAAATCGCAAGCAGAGTTTCATGAACCTTCAAGCAAAATTTACCGAATAGCTTGAGCTGAACTCAAGCAGAATCAAGCAAGATGTGATTGACGATTATAGAACATCTACAGAACTAGTTCGGTAAATTTTGCTTGATCAATCGAGTAAAAGAAGTTAGGCATACTTTACCTAGCCAATCAAGTAATTATTGCTCGCGCGCGTGCATTTTGCTGTCGCTTGCCGCTGTAGTTGTTTACACCGTGTGATATGTAAATAGCAACCGACAAGCGTATTTAATACACAGGGTGTACAAATTCGGAAAATATTGAATGTAAAATTAGGACTTATAAATTAAATAACTTGAAAAGTTAATGTTTACATTTTAGTAAAAGAGAGTGTATTATAGTGGAAGACAGCAAAGTAATCTTTGCTTGATTATTTAGGCACTTTGTATTTGACTGTTATTTCAGTATGTATTACCGAATATTTTCAGTAACATTTGCCCAATAACTTCAATACATTTTACTTAATTCCTGCTTCAGTGTAATCTGTCGAGCTAAATTAAGTAATATTTGCTTGCGATTTTTTTCCGTGTAATAGTACAGTATTTCGTCTTTTCAAGTGCTTCGTCTTTGAGTGTATTTTATCAATCGTTCTCAATATAATAAAAATACAATTTTATACTGCATCTATAATTTAGTTATTTTAATATATCTCTAATCTAAATAAAGTTTTTAAAAAACATTTTTAGGATGTGTCATATTCTGTATGTCTTAGTAAGATGACCCACTAAAATTTAAAAATGAAATATATATACGTTTGGACGCAAGAACGTGCATGCAATTTTAATTTTGTACGCGTCTCTGATAAAAAAAAACCGTGTGCACCGAAGCAGCTTTCTGTTTTCGTAATTTCAAAATTAACTCACCTCTAAAATATATCCTCACTTTTATCTCTCCGCACTCGAATTCCACCTTTAAAATAATCAACAAATTCTCTCCCCTCTCATATCGTTTACCTCCATCCTCATCATAAATTCAGCTGCACAGTATCCTCATGATCTCCAACCCCCCGAAAAAGTGAAATATAAAAAAAAGCACGGGGGAAAAACGCCAATGAAGACAACTGCACTTCAATGCGCGGCACCGCAGAAAGAGAAAAGCGAGAGCGCCGGCGGTGGCGGCTGCGAGGCGAAAGAGAGCCGCGCACTCGCGCGCAACAAATAAACAAACAGCTCCAAAGCCTTCTCCAACGGAATTAAGCCCGCAGCTTCTTTGTTTCGCCCCATTCGCTCAGAAAATTCGACCCCGTCACGTAGCGGGCGCCGAGGCGGTACCCCGGCATTCACGCGCACACACACACACACACAACACACACAAACATAGAGAGACGCTCTCTTTACACTGTCAATGCTCGAGCCGAGAAAGCTAACCCCCCACCTCCTCACACACACATATAGCAGCGGAGCTAGAGCAAAAAGCTGCGTTACATACGTAAAACGTGCGAGGAAATATGCATGCGGCCGCTGTAGCCACTGCTCACATATACATGCCTCGATCCCAAACACCTGTATATATACATACATAGAGAGAAAGAGAGAGAGAGGGAGAGAGCGAAGGATAGAAGTGGTAGTATGCAAGTTGCACACGATAAAAAGTGCATGGCCGTCCCGCCGGGGGCAGTGCAGCCACGCATTTTCGAGTGACGCCGACAGTAGCAAACGATTCTCTGGCCCACACCTTCCCTCCCTCCTATCCCCATTCCGCGATGTACCTGTACAGAGCAGCTGCACATCTATATGTATGCGGGGTGGGGGACGGTTGGAAGCTCGAGAGAGCATCAGCGGTGGCTCGCAAACACATCGAAATGTATTCAAGCAGACAGGGCAAATGAGAGCGAGCGAGCGAGTGCGAGAGAAAGTGGCGGCGGGGGGGGGAGGGGGGTTTGATACGGGAGTAGTAAAAAAATTTATCTCGTTTGTTGTGTGTACGTGTGTGTATGTCTGTGTGTATGGGGGGGCAGGAGGGGTTGGTTTATGCCTACGGCTTCGTTTTCTTTGCGTTTTCTCTCTCTCGCGGGCGCCGCGCTCTATTCCTATATGCCCTTCTTCTTGTCTCTCTCTTTTTTATTTTGCATTGCCTTATCGGTTTATTGCCACTGCGGCTCGCTGCTCTTCTTCTTTTTTTTTTATTACACGCTCTAGCGCGTCTTTTATCTTTGGCAGGGATACTTAAGGATACGGGCAAATGGAAATGTTACGCGCTGAAATCGCGGTCTAATTAGTTTTTCTCTCGCGCTTTCTCTTGCGCTCTCTTTTTTTTTTTTCTTTTCCTCGCTACGCGATATTTCGATGAAACGTTGAGATTCGCGGTGGTTGCTCGCGATTTTTCTCTACTCCTTGCACGGTTTTGTTTTAGTACACCTTTGTAATTTATGCTGATGCGGGGCAAATACATTTATTGTAATTGTGCATTTACGGTTTTCCGTTGCTTCGATAGTTTTTCTTTGTAACGAACGAAGGATATCCATGTTTCGTTTTAATCTCTGTTTTATTGCAAGGTGTAACAATGAATGCAGGGAATAATTACAGCATGCATTTTTAATCGTATAGATATATTTGAACTAATAATTTCCAATTAAAATTTTAAAGGGACATAAATTATTAATCAAGCGAGAAATATTGCAATAAAGAGAGATCGAGAGCAATGGAGACTAATATATAATCATTTATTACATTAATAAAATAATAAATTTGTACAAATTAAAAATCTAAAATTAAATTTTATCTTTAAAAAAAGGTATATATAATTCTCAATTTCCATAGATCGTACTACTTGTTCTTTTCATAATCGGGTGTCTTTACAAAGCAACTCTAAAACAGTTCAATTCTAAATTAGGAAATCGGAAAATCAAATTGGCGTTAAGTGAATGAATCGCGATAAAAGTAAAAGCTTTCGGTAAGTGCAAAATCCAGCAATATACTGGGTACAAGCTGTTTGGCCCCAAAATTATTCTTATCGAAAGAATCAAACCATCTATACCGAAATTGGATTTCATGTAGTTGGAGAAGTCTGTAAAAGAGAGAGAATAGTATCTTGATGAAAATGCATTCGAGCCCAGATCCAGGGAAACCTGGGAAACTGGATCGGCTAAGTATTTCCCCCTCAAAGACCATGCCAAGCAATTGTAAAGACAATATTCGTTTAATGTTCATTTTTAACTTGGCATCTACGGCCACCAAAACATTAAAGGAGCTTCTATTACTAAAGTTAAGTGGAATCCGCAATAAAATTCAGATAATAAAATTATAATGAATCACTAAAATATGCTTTCAATCCTATAACAGCAGGACATTGCAATGTTTTCAAGCGTATGTATTATTTTTTTTCTGTAATATAATTTTAATCGCACTATTTCAAGTGATTGTATTATAATATTTGTTTTTCGTCTACTGAATTGTTGTGTAAATGTTTAAACGTGTACAGGTAACATTGTAATTCGAAGAGGATTAAACGTGCATTAAATTAATTTAATAGTTTCATACCAAGACTCTGATATCATTGTTAATAATAAACTAATTTTTTAGATCTAATGTACAATAAAATAAAAATAGTAAAACTTATTATAATTACTGGTATTTATTACAATTAGCTAAAATGCAATTTAAATTTGAATGTTTTTTCAGGTTTAAATATAAGTTTATTTCAGATTCTGCGGGGGTGATTATAAACAAGGGCAATCTAATTGTCCATTAATATTGATTAGACTGTAAGACCGATAGAAAAATCTTTGTCAGTTTATAGTACATTGCAGTCGACATAAGTAATATTTCTTAATGCATAAATAAGCCAGACGATCATTTAATCAAACAACTTTACTTTCTCGCAGCAGGCATCTAAAGTTAGAAACAAAGAATATGCTTGCAATCGTTCCATTTATCAGTCAAGGATTAGAAATGCATCCCTCGTCAGGTCCTACTTTCACATTATTTTTAAAGACCGGCCGACATAGTTCCAAAAAAAAGTCGATCCAAATACACACACACACACACACACACACACACACAC
>UELU01060179.1:426-28550 GCA_900490025.1 Megastigmus dorsalis
AAAATACTGCAAAAAAGTCCAATCGATGTTCAAATATTACGGGAAAATTTTTTTCATGATTCTAAAATATTTTTAACCTCTTCAAAATGGCCATATTTAGCAAAATCCCAAATACTCAAAATTTAATAAGCAATCTTTCAGACAACTTCTTAGAAGCTCTTTTATAACTAAAAAGAATGTTTTGAAAAATTTGGGAAAGATCTTATCCGGCGTATTTTGACCTGTTCTTTCGAATGGTGAGACTTACTTTTTGCTAAAACACTCTTGAAATAAATATGGCGTGTTTTTCACGAAAAAAGTGAAAAAATTTAGAAATTTTCAACTATTATATAAAAAATTTAGAAATTTTAAAAATATTTTAGAATCATGAAAAAAATTTTCTCGTAAAATTTGAACATCGATTGCACTTTTTTGCAGTATTTTGAATTATTGTCATTGCATTTTCCTTATGAAAAAAATTCATAAAGTTGAAACTTTCTAAATTTTTTCACTTTTTTTCGTGAAAAACACGCCATATTTTTTGCAGGAGTATTTTAACAAAAAATCGATATCACCATTCGAAAGAACAGCTCAAAATATATCGGATATGATCTTTTTCAAACCTTTTTTTGTTTAAAAAAAGCCTTGAAAAAGTTGTTGAAAATTCGGGGTCTTGGTCGTTAATGGATTAATGTAAAATAAAGATATCATTCTTGGATCATAATCTACCATTGTACAAATTTTCAGCGTAATATTTAGAGACTACTGGAAATAGCACGTCACAAAAATTGTATCTCCCAATGGAAGATCTTGTGGAAACACAATTTCCAGTAGTCTTTAAACTATCTCTCGTGAAGTTGCCCTTAAATCCTCGTAAATTCTTGTACGAATGAACAGATCAAAAAAACAATAATGTTTTCGAACTTATAATTAAGCAAATAATTTTTAAAACAAATAACTAACCTATAATTTTTAACAACCACGTCACTTTCTGAACTTTTGCTCTGACTCTTATAGGTTTCTCCTTATTCTATCCATCCTGTTTGGTTTCTACCTTATTCCCTCAGCAAACTACAAATTTAACACTTTTAAGTGCTTTCAGTATTCAGCCGCAGTATATAAACATTCTATTCTATTCCATTCTTGAGAGATGTTGACTTCGCACTGCCGGTAGGCGGCTACGTGAAAACAGAAGAAATCTAATTCAAAGGCTCCCTATCGCCATCTCTCGTACAATATAAAAAATAAACATTTTTGAAAATGGCTCTGTACGGTCGTGTAACCGGGAGTGTATGTTTTCTAACTTATAATTATTATTCTAAATTGACTTTAAATTATTCAAAAGTGAAGTTATTCAAAACATGTTCTTCAAGAATTTTATTTGTTAACAAACATTCGTGTAATCGTTTTTCACATAATGGTAAATTTTATATTTTAACCTATAAAAATATTAAATCAAATTACTTAATTATTTCTCTAATTAATGCTTAAATTTTTTATTTTTAATTATATTTAAAGTTCTATCAAGATTGATATTCATCTTTCTTTTATAGTGAATTAAAAATTATACATATGTACTGTGCACTTCGTAACATAACCTTATAAATATTTGCATTAAAACTTTTGTAAAAGAACCATGAATTAATTTTAAATAATTATTCTAGATTCGTCACAGTCAATGCAAACAACTAAGAATTATGTTAAGTTTGATGAACTTGTAGCAAAACGAAGATTAGAAGCTCAACGTTCGGTTTTAATTGAAGTACAATCTGTTCAATCTTATATTGATTTGGTTTCTTATTGTTCTCAATTTGGAGAACTTAATCAAGTATTTCATTATAATACTAAAACAAACAGGGTATGATTAAAAATGTTGTTTAGTAAAACATTTTAGATTACCAGTCAATTAATATACTGAAAATTTTTAGAATTTTTTCTTCATTGAATTTCAATCTCAAGAAAGTATAGCGGCAGTTTTATCTGATGCAAAACATTCAGCTAATGAACAAATAATCCCAGTTCAATCTACTATGCTATGGTTTCGAAAGCCATATAAATTACAAAATATAACTCTGAAAAATCATTCGATTCCTCCTATGACTTCTTATGATTCCAAACCCTACAATGTAGTACAACTTCAAAAACTATTGGAGAAGGAGCCGGTAAATTGAATTTATTTTGCTACATTATTTTATTTTTTATAATGATCATTTTTTTACAATCTCTTGTAGGGAATGCCGATTTCAGAACAAATTACGTTAATATATAAAACTACAAAATTAGGTGATGATAGTACACGTTTAAGGTTTCATATGGCCCACACAATTGAATCTTGCTTTCGTGGCTTATTTCCTAATGTGGCTTTTTTACCATTTGGATCTTCAATAAATGGATATGGTCAACGAAATTGTGATTTAGACTTATGCACTGTCTTGGATGAAAATAATCATGTGAGTAAATTTTATATGTTTATTTAAATTTTATTCATATGTTATAATAAACATATTTATTGGTTTTTAACACTATTTTGAATAGAAAAAAAAATCGGGAAAGAGATTAATTTTTCAAAATAAAATCAAAGATGATAGGTATGTAGACATAAAACTATTGGAAATAGTAGCTGATACAATGGACTCTGTTATACCTGGTATAGATCAGGTTAAAAGAATTTTAAACGCCAGAGTTCCTATTATTAAATTTTATAATAGATTTACTGAAATTGAATGTGATCTTTCAATGACGAATAGGTAAGTTATTATAAACAAAATATATTTAAAATCAATATAAATATTCTGTTGAATATTACTTTGTAAAGAAATATTAAGTTGGTTAATAAGATTTGGTTCAGCCGTCAGGCTATTTCTATTGCATAATATTTTTTATTATTATGAATACAATGCAGTAACTCTTAAAATGTGTTCATCAAGAAAAAGGCAGAGCCCAGTTACTTAGACTCGCTATATTTTTCTATAATTGTAGCTGTATTTTATAAAATTATGCTTATATCAAATGTAATTTACCCTATATTGGAATGGGAAGAAAGCTCTATTTTTTACAAGACAAATATGCAAAGTATCTTTTTAATATAATACATGCTACATGAAAATTGAAAGCCATAAAATAAATTAAATTCAAATGTTGTGCAAATCTGAACGGTTCTTACACTTTAGTAAAGCTAGAGTAACATATGAACCACCGTGTACTGAAAAAATATTTTTTTTTTACAGTCAATTAAAAAAATACCAAATCACGAAAATGTAGAGTTGAAATTTTAAAATTTAGTTTCAGTCTTAACAGATGGAAACTTTTATTGCTAATTTATATTATAAATTAATTTTTTTTAATTAATAAGAAGGCATAAATAAAGAGAGACGTCTAAGCAGACTGTATTTCACAGAAAGCTGTTTGCACCTGTTATCTTGTAATGGGAAATACTATTTTTTTTTATTTTTAATATTTTCAAATAATTTTAAAATAGTAGGAATAGTAAATAAAGTTATAAGTTAAAGTTAAGTGAAGGGTACCCACAACTGACCATAGTGAAATATTAAATTTAAATAAAAATAACTCAGTTTACTTTTTTACAGATCATGTTATCATATGTCTGAATTGTTATACATGTATGGTGAAATGGATTCAAGAGTAAGGCCCCTTGTGTTTATTGTGAAATTGTGGGCAAGCCAAGTAGGGTTAACTAGCGAACATCCAGGACAAAAGATAACCAACTTTTCACTCTTACTTATGGTAATATTTTTTTTACAACGCAAGGGAATACTGCCTCCTCTGAACTTACTCATAAAACATGCAAGTAGGTAGTCATAAAATTAAAAAAAATAATTGTAAAAATAGTATTAAAATATTTTTAATAATTATGTTACTATAAAATTAAATTTGATTATATACAGCTGCTGAGGACATTCGCATAGTTGATCAAGGTGTTAACTGTACCTTTCAGCGAGATATTAGTAAAATACCAAAGAGTGATAAAGAGTCAAATACAGATTCTCTTGAAACTCTCCTTTTAGAATTTTTCGTGTACTTTTCAAAGTTTGATTTTGAAAAAGATGGTATTTCATTAAATGAAGGAAGAACCGTTCATAAGCCAGGCAACGGACCTTTATACATATGTTATCCGTTTGAAATTAAGTTTAACGTTAGTAAAAATGTGTCAATGGACGAATTAATGCGAATGAAGAAGATGATTTCTTATGTTTTACGAGAAATGGATACTGATATCAAAGTCACGAGGAATATATTATATTTATTCTTTTGTGCTAGAGCACCAAGTATGAACTTGACAAAAATTTTAGACAATAACAATAAAAAAGATAAAATTTTAAACAATTCTTCGAATAAAATAAAGCAAGAAAGTGTAACACATAATTGACAAGAAAATGTTTTATATACAGAGTATTTTATGAAAAGTTTGTACATAACGTTTTTTTACCATTGTTTAGCGTAAATTGATAAAAATAATGTCAAATGAGCGTTAAAGGTGTTGTATAAAAAAGTGTAAATACATATAAGATGATTTCAATTTGAAATGAATGAAACATATTGTAACATATACTTTAACGTGTTTATTTTATTTTTTCATTTTGTTCATATATCATCGACAATTTGACATTTTCATACATACTTGTCGAATACGTTTATATTCTATATAATAATAACGTCCTTGTAGTCCTTATCAAGTCCCAACGTTCTTGGATCGTTCGAGACTGTTTGGGTTCGGGTTACCTTGTTGAAATTCGTATCTTGGATGTAAAGCGTCAATCAATTATTTATGTTTTCTTCTTTTCTTTTTGAAAAGGTAACATATATATTTTATTCATAAAATCATTAAGTAATATCAATCTTGATAAATACATCTCGTAACTTTCCTCTTGTTGGCAGTAATCTGCCGAGGACATTTCAGTACAATTGTTTTGGATGTTCCTGATGTGCAGTTGGCAATTATTATTATAATTAGGCTATATCGTGATTACCATCGATTAAATTCGTAATGTACCATGACCGGCAGTGTTGATTTCTAACTAATTTTTTCTCTCCTCTTATTTGACCCAACCAATTAATGTCGCACGCGTATTCTTTAATTACGGAAAGACAATAGCTATATAAAGTCGTGTTTTATTTAAAAGAATGCGCATCGACATTTTTGGATGTATCTCAATTATATCTCTAGTCTAATCAAGGCTCCGATTATTCCGATCGCCAATGGCACTGGGGCGACAACTGGAAAAAAGACTATACAAATGTCTTATCTAGTAAATGTTTTCGAAACTTAAGCGATAAGTAAATACCTCATAAAAAAGCTTTACAAAAAATAGTAACATTCGACGATTCAAAGTATAGGTATACAGTGTGCAAGGATAAAAAGTCTCTAATTTAGTGAAGAATAGATGAGTAAAAAAATGATAGGTAATATAGTTACGTATAAGAAGGAATAAAAAGGAATAAGATTTGAGGGGCTGAAGGAATAAATGAGAGGATCAGGAGCTGGTTAATGTTCATCGCAGGTATATAGGAATGGACAGGCGAGTTTTGGCCGACGAAAGCAAGACCGGTTGAAAAATAGGACAATAAAGATCAGAAAAAGAAATAGTGCAATAGTGTAGCATAGCGGGGGTAGCGGCAATTCCTGAAAAATCATTCTAAAATTCATCGTGGATTCAATACGAGTATATAATAATATTATACAAATATCATTGTGCCAATTTAGTCGGCTTAACGACACACGTATCTCGAACATTGACTTATGTCTTAAGGGGGAGGAGTAATCGGTGCGCCGCGACACACGTATATGTCTGCGGCAGACTCGCTCGACTCTAAAAACTGTCTCTCTCTCTCTCTCTCGCTCGCTCGGGACTGATCGCTAGCCACTCGCACTCGTGTGTATGCATATATAAGTAGAGTTGAGATCGTCCGAGAGAAATGAATTCCTTGCGGGCTAAGTTACATAGAGTAGATCGTGTGGTGCGGGGTACAGCCATGGGTAAGTGGTGCAGGTGTCGGTAGGTGGGGCCCTGGGGTTCGGGCTCGCGGCAGTCGCAGCTGGCCGCGCGTACTCGCTCGGCAGCTAGTTGGTCTTGCTCTTGCGGTGGAAGCGGTGCTGCTGCATGTGGTGCTGCTGCTGCTGGCGGAGCTGGGAGCGGGTCTCCTGAACCGCGGCCACCAGGGTCCTTACCGCCTCCTCGTGGCCCTCGAAGCTGTCGGCCTTCTTCAGCTGGCCGCCGCCGCCGCCGCCGCCGCCGCCGCCGCCGCCACCGCCGTCCGAAGCCGCGTTGCGCTTGCTCTTGGGCCGGGGGAAGGTTTCCCAGGAACGCTGCTTCTGCACCAGAGCAGACGACGTCGGAGTGGGTCCGATCAAAAATACCAGGGTTTTCCTTGCATCCTGCGCGGATAGACCTACCGTCCCGGCGTCGGCGATGCTCGACCTCCGGCTCCCGGAGCCCGTGGTGCTGAGGCTGTCGCAGCTGGCTCTCCTGCGCCGTCTCTCCCTGCTCTCCCTGCTCTCCCTGCAACTCTCCTTCCCCTCCCCGAGGCCGTAAAACACATCCTCGGAGTCGCTCGCCGGGTAGACCTTGAGGCCCTTGGAGCTCTTGAGGCCGAGGGCGATCGAGTCGCCGGGGACCGGGTGGATCTGCGCCTGGACCCGCTTCTTGGCCTCGATCATGCTCGAGGCCTCCGAGATCCTCTGGTACTCGCACTCTTCTGCCGCCGCCGCTGCTGGAAGCAGTAGGACCCCGCCGTTAGGAGCGCAGCCGGTTCGCGGCCTCCGACGCGACCCCCTCCCGGCCGACTCGAGCTTACCTTGGTGCTGGTGGCGATGCTGCTGCTGCTGCTGCTGCTGCTGCTGCTGCTGCTGCTGCTGCTGGTCAACCGCGTGCTGCTGGGAGTCGGGGCCAGCCTCGAGAGCCGATGCGTCGTTGCCGGCGACGGCCTTGAGGGAGCGATAGAGGGAGCGGACCTTGCTGGCGGACGAGTGGCCCGGTGGCGTCTTGGGCTTGGCGTTCTCGGGCGACTTGCGCGAGCGTCGGGTCTGGCTGCGGTCCCGGCCGCCCTCCTCCCGGCCCGGCGACTTCTTCCGGTCCTCCTTCGTCCTGGCCTTCTCGATCAGCTGGCTCAGCACGCCGCGCTTCGACTCGCCCTTCGTCCCGTACACGACTATGTTGCCGCTGGCATCTAGGACGGCTTCGACTCCGCCCGAGGGCGTTCTGCACCGGGTCGGCACTTCCTTGCACTCTGAGGATCGCATTACGCATTTTCCTTTTACCCTCCTTCACTCGCTTCTTCATTTATGCATATACGAGCCGACCGATTTTATAGGTTATTATTAGCGATCGAGTCCTAGTACCGATATATCTTTCATAGGTCGTAAGAAACACCTATATTTGGAAGACTGTGCCCAAAATGTCGACCCAACACTATGTCCCAATACTTACATTATTATTCATCGTTTATCCTGATGGCTTTGTAGGTAAATATTAATGCTAAGGAAAAATTAATTCGGTAGTTTGAGCAAAAAACTTTTCAAGTTTTACTATCGCCCACATGTTGGCCAGACATTGGCCACATATTAGCCATATTTTTCCAATGTTTGGTAAGTAAGTGTTGATCCGTCTCTGTGGATATATATTTGTTATTTATGAAAAATACATCGGTATTAGAGATAGCCTTTAGAACATATCCACGGTTGGGACAAAGAAAGTTCATTCGACTGCGCACCAAGAAAACTCCTTTTTCGTACACTCGCGAAGGAAAGTTCTATTTCGTAAAAAGATTTTGTGCCAATAATTTTGTGGTGGTAACAATGCTAAAATTATAAAAATTGCAAAATTTGTTTCGGTTCTTTTGAGTCAAATACTGCAATCGCTTTTTATTTTTTAAATGTAAATTTTTTTTCATGCCTTTTTTAAATTATCCTTGAGCTTCGGTGAAAAATAGTGTATAATTAAAAAACTAAAGTTAGCTTATTCAAGAAAATGAAAAGAATGTAAAACATATGACACGAGAAGAAATTTTCAGACAAGAACATCATTTTATATTTAGGTTTATATTTAGAAGAAAAAATTTAAAGATTAGATTGTCGTCGCAAAGCTTTGAGACATTCGCTACGAATATTCCATACAATCTGTTTGTTGAGAGTTGACAGAGCAGAGGTAGGTTATAAGCTAAAAGGAGTAACACTCGCACTTTTAGCAAACTGCACCGCAAAAAATTTACGATGAGCATAATGTTTCGATAAGGTTCGTCAAATATATTATATGTATATATAAAAGCCAAAAACACTTTACAACGTTTCGTAGTTGTTATTTGGTACATTTGTTAATTCAACGCGGATTTGCCGGCAGTATTGTTACCATCACCTGCAAACTTTCAAGACCAATTCTCCCAACGAACTAGAACCCTCTTCGTCCCAGCCGTCGATACAGAACGCGTATAGAGAATACGATTGCGCGGCTCGCGATGACGGGCTACGCGTGAAATCAGGTCCTCCGGATTGGTAAATCCTCGGCGAGATAAGCCCTGCGCACGCGGGACGAAACAGTCCCCGTGGAGTTGGCTCGTCTCGCTTGTCGGTCGTTACCTTTGGTGTAGAGCGCGTTGTCGTTGGCAGGGGGGTTCCGCTGGTGCCTGTAGTCCTTGGTCGGCGCGGGCATCTGCGGCTGGGGCGGCTCCTGGAGCTGCAGCCGCGCGAGGTGGTCCAGCAGGGCTTGCAAGTGCTGGTGGCCCGCTACGTCCGAGGCGGCCGTGCTGATCTCCCCGGCGTTCACGCCCGCCGAGAAGGATTTGACGAAGGGCTCGAGCTGCTGCGCGACCGACTGCAGCTGCTTGACTTCGCCCTTCAGCGACAGGATGTCGTTCATCTGCGCGCGGCAATTTTATTACGAGTCCTCGCACGACAATGGGTAGGCCGACAAGATGGATGTGTATTTGTACAAGTACCTGAGAGTGGAATACTTCTTTCTCCAAATGAATCCTGCAGAGCTGCTCCTCCCAAAGCGCGTCGAAGACGGTTCTCAGTCTCTCCAGTTCCATCTGCTGGTGCTCGAGCTGCTGCTCCAGCAGCCGACAGTCCCTGGCGACGTTCTCGTACCGCGTGCCCAGTGGGGGCGTGTTGGCCCGCCTCAGCAGAGCCACGTCCCGGTGGAGCTCGCCGAGTCGCTCCTTGACCGTTTTCAACTGGTTGCTCAACTCCTGGAGCTGATTATCAAAGGTCCGGCAGTGATTGTTGAATCGACCGGACTCGCACATACTTTTCATTTGAGGCCTAGATCCTGCTTTACTTTGCTAAAACGACCCCCCCGCTAAGATTTATTACATTTCCTACGACAGCATAAGTTTTGGCTGTTATCTCGCGCACATCCCCACTTATGTACCCCGGTTGCAGGCGAGTTTCTCTCTGTACAATACCGTCTGCGATACGATCCCTGGTTGAAATGCTCGAGTAGCTTCTAGACAGTTTCTAACCAGTTTCTAGCTACGTTTCTTTGCACTATAGGTATAATTGAAAGCTAGTTTGGAACCATAGTGGAAGTCGTCAATTTTCTACCAGGGATCGAAAACCTCGGCTCTATCGTTTTGGTATATATGTATAATTGTTCAAAAACAATGCTCCTATATATGTATACGGGAAGTTGAGAAAAATGTTGTACTACTTCTCACCTGTATAAACTGCGAGTCCTGCTGCTGCTGCTGCTGCTGCTGCTGTTGTTGCTGTTGCTGCTGCTGCTGCTGCTGTTGCTGCTGCGACTGCATCTGGTCGTAGAGCATGTCCTTGGGGGTCTGCGCTTGACCACCGACAAAGGGATGCAAAGCTCGTGTGAATTCGGTCTTGTAATTGCTCTTGAGGTGGGCACTTAGTAGGGGTGGCCGGGATAGGTGGCCTAGTTGGGCGACGCGGCCCAGCCGCTCGAGCATAGGGTGCGCCAGCTCGAGAAACTGGTACTTGGTGGCGGAGCTGGTGAAGGCCGTGCAGAGGCCGAGGTGCATCTGGAGGACGGGCAGCGCGCTGCCCAGCGACAGGAGCTGCGTCCGTACCATGCGCTCCTTCGTCTCGAACTCGCGGTGCAGCTCCGACAGCACGGAGGCGTGCGTCTTGTTCACCGCCTCCTGCATGCCCTGCGAACCCCATCGTTTTCCATTATTCTCCCTACTCTGCTTTACCCTTGCCTACATGATCCGCACTCGATTTTATGATACGCTTGATCATTTGTCGATGATAATAATTAATTCTTCGTTTATGCTGTGGTTCAGGAATAAAACTCATACATACGTAATATGCGCTGGAAAATTTATTGTTCAGATAGCGTACTTTTTTATTCTTTATATTTTTTCTTTATAAAGCATATATTCATGCTTGATGGCTTACGATTGATAGATACGAATTTCAGAATAAGATTTCTAGTTTCTGAGCCGATAAGGTAGGAACGCTCACGGCTATATAGTATACTACGCATCGTTTCAAAACATCCTCTTTAATGTGTACTTTTTAAAGCCGAAATGCGATTTTTAATCGCTGAAATTGCTGGCTTAAAAGCTTTGAAAATCACGTAAAACTCTTCAAATTAAATTTCTATTTACACCCCTTGTAATTGAAGTCGACCGATTAGAAACTCCATTTTAATGAGAAATAAAAGATTATTATTTCTGAAATTTGAATGTAAATAATTGAAGAGAGGTTTTTCATAAAAAATTTTTACACAAAAAAAGAAAAAGTAACATTTCTCTACAAAACATTTTTAATGAAGCCGATTTTTTTCATACAAACGATAAAGTTTACATATTCATAATACTGCTCCGACGATAGATTAAAAGGGAACTTAGTACCCCTTTGAATTTTTCATGAGAAAAAACCTGCATCAATAAAAGTTTATGAAGGTTTTTATTTGAATTTTGAGAACGTGAAAGCGTTATTAATGTTATGTTTTAAATTAATTTATTAATAACATTTTACTAAAATAAGAGTATTTTGATTTTAAACTCTAAAATGATCTATGCAGACTGGAAAGTTATTATAAAATAAATTATTATACAATTTACAATTGTTGCCAACTATTAAATAAATAGAAATGTATAACATACAATTAATAAGCAGCTACGGAAGAGCTTTGAACTACTTAAATAAAAAAATACAATGAAATTGTGATTATTTAATTAAAATTAAGTAAAACTTTCCCATGCTTTGTAATGAGTTTACGTTTGATATAATTTATATTTTAATATCAATGATGCATGAATTTTTGTTATACCTATAGAAACATTAACTTATTGGTGTATAGGGAAACTTTTCCAAGGGTTGTTCAAACTTCCGTCATTAATTCCATTTGTTACGTTCTTCCTACAGCTAGTAATTATTCTAAATAAATTATAACTTCTTGAAAACGTTATCAATAAGTATCGAACATTTTATTGTAACGAAGAATAATAACTGTGCAGATTCATAAAACATGGAAAAGTATATATCAGTCTATTTTGGCTCCATCCAAATCTAAGAAAGATTTTTTTTAACTATCTTTGAGCTAATATATTCTCGTGAAGTTATCGTTCCTTGTGTAAATACTTTATTATCGAGGTGAGGCTATCGATCTTCATGGAACCAAATAAAAAACGCAATCTACTTTTTTAACAAATTTATTGCGCGACATTTCGAAGGCTTATGAACATATACCTTTCTCTTCAGACTCTTAATTTACATGGCACATCCGTACTGTATGTAACGTCACCGGTTACGATACTCTGCGCGAGGTTATCAGATGTCGAGAAAGGATCTGGTCGAAGTCACCTCTCCTTCTAGTCCCGAACCCCGTGAACAGCATAGATAAGTACTATGCAAGGTGTTCTTCACGAGGTTCGGGAAAAGGGAAATTTGTGAAAAAGCAGATTACTTTTTTTATTTGCTTCCATGAAGATCGATAGCCTCACCTCGATAATATCTTTGAGCTAGCTGAATTTGATCAATGCAGGACTTTCTTTGTTGATGCGTATTACGTGTCATCGCGCTAAAATTCCGTTATTTCAACAAACCTTTGCTTCGAATTCCACGGCGAAAGACTCGCTATTTTATTTAAAGGAGAATGTCAACGACACATATACATTTTGGTCTCAAAATTGGCATCTTTGCGCCTTACAACATCGTATATAGCGCTTGTCAAAAAGTAAATTTAAAAAACTATTAGCCCTATACTTTGTTAAAAATTGAAAATCAACATGGGTAGTATATCTACAAACATCTGCGTCTAACTGTACTCGAAACTCTTCTACTTATTTTCTACATCTATATAGATGTATTATCTATGTTAAATTAAAAAATTTTACAAGTTATATCTCAATTTTTCCAGAGGGCTAATTTTTTTGTTAAATAACTTTTTGTCAAGTGCGATATTGCGATAGTGTAAGTTGCTTAAAAGTGTCGGTGTAGCTTAGCATTCTTCTTCAAAGTAATCATAATAAAAATCCACCAAAATTACATAATGCGTAAATTTCACCAAAATGAGGTTTGAGCTTAACCCTTTTATGATCACATTTTTCTTGGAAATTTGTTTACCCGTACTGCTAATCTGCTAATTTGCAGTTATAAACGTTGACGGGTTTCTGGCTACATATTATCCAACCTGGCGACGGTTTCTAGCTAGAGTCTAGGCACAGAATGTTCAATTTTTAAATTTACATTAGACACTGTTTAGACAATTTGCATTAAGTTAAATTATATAATTTAGAAAAGTTGAAGTTAGAATGTGATAGACGGAGATAAAAATACATAAACAGTGAAAGAAAGAAGGGAGCTGAATTTTCGGGTTAAGAAAGCGCTCGCGCGGACAGACTTCTGTTACCTGCACCGACTTTACAGTTAAAGAAATGTAAATGTTTGCTATAGTTATAACAGGTGTTAATATTTCCTTTTCTCGGCAGATTATCGCATCAGTAGTAAACACTATATTTATATACGTTAATAGATACTACTTATACTGATTTGTAAATGTACATGCATATGTGTTTGTTTGAAATATTATCACATAACCTAAATATACAAAATACGATAGCACTGACGGGAAAGCTGATGTCCGGCTTCTGACTAAAGATTTACGAACTGTACGTGCAGAATCGCTCTTTCATTTCGTACAGCTACCGTACAAAAAAGCTTTCTCTTTAAGGAAACAAAATCTTTTACGTATTAGACTTTGCATAGGATCCTAGATTCTGTTCAGATTTTGCCCTAATTCTGCCGAGAATCTACATAAATGCATCTGGAAAGAATCTAGTTTACAGAGTACCCCGACTGGTGAATTTTTTACCATATATTGGCAATTATATATTTTTTGAATACTTGTCAATATTCTAGGAATCTGAGGCACTGATACGATAGCCTTTTAAAGAGATTATTGAATAGCTGAAAATTCATTAAAAAGATGAGTCGCTCAGCATTCCATCATTGCATAAAAAGGTTAAGCTCAATCGCCTTTTCCAAACCCAATCACTGCTAAGCTCATAGAATGCACTTGTAAACTTTTAAATAAACAAAATTACATTTGAGCTACAAATAGTTTTTAAAAATCCGCTTTCAATAGAAAATATTGTTTTGCTCCAAATCATATTGTCAAGTTAGAATGACATTGAGTGGAAAAATTTACGTCTGACCAGATACAAGCATTATCCACTTAAACAATTCTGTACAGCATTATTTTAATTCTTGAATTACTTTTTAATACAGTTAATAAAATATTTTAGTAAGATTATTAATAAAGGGTTCGACAATACGTTAAATAAGCTTTATCATAGTTTTAAAATAGTATAGAGAATAATAGGATCTACAATATTAAGTAGCTGATTTTGCGTTGTAAATTAAAGAGTTTGGAAAATTTTAGGAGTAATGTTTGTGAAAATGTACTCGAGATGAATTGTAAGGCACGCTATACGCGTTCAGACCTGTTAAGAAAGTTCCATGGGGCTCTTCTGGCGCTGTCATTAGTTCCTAGGAGCGAGAAAAACTCGGAGCTACGCGACATAACACTAAATCCCAGCAGACTGGGAATAAAGTTTGTAAAAACGGTCCGTCGCGGCGAAAGCTGGCGCGTAAGCGAAAAGTCGAAAGTTAACATTTCAATCGGCGCTTGGCACCAAGGATCCGAGTTGGCGGCGGCGGCGGCGGCGGCGGCGGCACGAAGTAGCAGCAGCCAACGGAGCCCGCAGCGCCACTCACCTGGCAGTAAGCGTTGAGCGCCCGCTTCTCGGTGTCGAGGCTGTGCCTGAGCTCGTCGAGCTGGGACTTGAGGTCGAGCAGGCCGTCCCTGACGCTCGCCTGGAGCTCGCAGATCGAGTTGGCGGCCCGCTCCATCTTCTTGGAGGCCTGCTGCCAGGCGGTGTCTATGTCGACGCAGTGGAGACGGGCGTCGGCGGGCGTGTCGCGGAAGCAGGTCGCGCAGAGCATGCACTTGCCGCTCTGGCTGAACATGATGTACTGCTCCCCGTGGTTCGGACACCTGCGCTGCGTGTCCTTGCTGCACTTGCTCATGTGGACGACCTCGTGCGAGGAGAACATCTTGGCGCGGTGGGTGTGCTCGCGGCAGTGGGTGCAGAGGGCCTGGCCTGTGGGCAGTCGGTCATCGCCGCGTCACAAGGGCCGGCCTCTTTCTCTTTCTTTCCCGTTCTCTCTTTCTTTGGGGGAGAACGCGGTGCAAGACTGGAGCGACATTTTTTTACGCGTGGTTTTGCCATGAAATGCTTGGTCATTTTTTAACTTTAAAGAGTAGAAAACCACGGGAAAGCGAACAAAAACGAAAAATTCAAAGCACCGGTGAATGAACGAATTGAATATTATCTATATAATTTAACAGAAAAACATCGAAAGGGCTTAACAATCCGTCGAGAAGGACCCTGACGAGATTAGAATGAAGTCTTTGGAGGAAACGTACAAAACCGACTGAAAATTACTATCTTTTTATATTCGTCTATCTTTCTACTAACGTGTATTAAGTGGAATCCTTATAGGAGATCCCAACTAGTCATCCTCATAAATCGAACATATGTTAATGATTTTACTTACCGCGGGTTTGTAATCAGCGATCTCGAAAATCCCTGTACAACCATTTTCAAGTAAAACCGTCAACGTGTATCCGATTTACGTGGACTTCTTTTAATATTCAAACTGAGTGCACGTCGAGAATCAAACATTTCCCGTCATTTGACGGTTGGTTAAATTTTTTTGTTCGAATGAAACATTCAAATTTATATTGTAGGTAAATGACAGTCACGTCTCGTACGTCTCCCTTGCAATTTAAATAAAAGCGTCGGGTTCCTCCTTTACTTTTTTGTATTTCCCAGTCATAGGGAAGCGGGGAAGCAAGCGTACCGATGCATCGATCGAGTATCGATTCACGTGGATCTACACAGAGGATATAATAATTAGGGAGGTGCTCGTACCGCAGGTGGTGCAGAAGTACATGGTGTTCTTGTCCCGCTTGTCGCAGTTGGCGCAGGGCGGATTCTCGCAATTGGCGAACTCGACGAGCTGCCGCATGAGCTGATCGCTCGGCGGCTGCTGCATCCCATCCTTGAGCTGGGTGATCTGCCTGCGGGGAAAAGTCACCATAGTCGAGACTCGACCTCGGATAAAAGGCTCGACGAGTCGCTGTCCCATGCCGGAATCGCGCAACCGCGAACTATCGCAATCGAGCTTAGAGTGGCTCCTCGACGCGACGATCCGCCTCGCAAACAATTCTCGGGCGCAAGATTAATTAATTTTTATTCCCTATCGATCGATTCTTTTTAGCGATCGATGGGGGGAGGAGCGTCGCGACTACCTATACTCTACCCCCCTCGAACCGATCATGCATACGAGCCGCGCTAACTAAATTACGGAGCGGGCAAATACTTGAAAAAGAAGCGGTGATGCCGAGTGCAGGCGCGTACAGCGCGGGGATTCGAGGAAAGCTTTACAATCGAATGACAAACAAAGGGGGCCACCGAGACAAAGAGATACCGATACACGCGCGCCCACGCAGATTGGATAGGGTTGCCACGCGACACCTATCTCGCCCCATTTTTCCCCCATCTCTCTCTCTATCTCTCTCGCAATTCCTCGACAGGCGCGCCTGCACACCCCATCCTTTTTAATGATATTCCATCGAGAGTTTTGCGCCGCGGCAATACTCGTAATGCGCGACTGCACCGCTATAACCCCGCATCCCTTCCTCGTTATATCTCCGCCCGTCGCAATTTTTTTCAGCCCTCGCTCCTTCCTCGCGACGCTCTTTTTTTCCAAATAATTGCGCGCGCGCTTTCCTATACATTACGAAATTGCGGAAAATATTAATCGCTGGCGCGCGCGATGCTTTTTTTCCGCGCGACCTCTCGCCGCGTCTCGCCTTGCTTTCGAAGCGCAAACAAAGTGTATATAGATATATAGCTGGGAATGTTTTCTTTTTCTCTTTTAGCCCAATTTTCGATCGATTCGTCGCGGATATTCATAGTATTGCTTAGAGAGTCGCGATGAGGAAGCAATTTGGTCGCTCGAGTAAAGAACTAGATCAATTAGTACATATAATTAATTGTGTAGTCTGCGTTGAAAGTGTGCTGCAGTTTGCGGGAGGGAGCTCGCGCTCTAACGAGTTGGAAAATTTTAATTTGGACGTCGTGAAATTGAATCTCGAATGTAAACAATGCGAGTGCCTTATGTATATATATTATTTAAATATAACGTTAGCATACTAAATGTAAATCAAAATTCCGTAGATTAATTTTTTATACTAATACAGTTTAGTTTCGGAGCCACTCTATACAGACCGAAAACAAGTTTGCACATTCACGCTTTCCGACCTGTGGTCGTTGGTATAACATTTGACAAGGTAATAGTTCTATTTATAGGTATAGGTATAGGTGGTGTAGACAATAATTACCCGCAAATGGGACAAGAGACCTTGCCGTCGAGGTGGGGCCCGCGCAGGCAGCGCGCACAGGTGGTGTGGTAGCAGCCGAGTAGGCAGGGATCGCTGTAGTAGTCGAGACAGACGCCGCAGATGAGGGGATTCCTAGGACCGCCGCCACCGCCGCCGCCGCCGCCGCCGCCGCCGCCGCCTCCACCACCTGCCAGGATCCCAGGGCCGCTCCCGTCCACGTTCTCGTTGGCGACCCCGTCGCCTATCACGGAGCCGGAGCTCGCCATCATCCCCTTCCTAGTCGCGAGGCGCGCAAACACAAACACGGAGCCCAGATGAGCCTCGATCGGCTACTCGATGCACTCGGTCCGGCCCAGCGGCAGCGGCTGCACGCAGCTCCATTCAACTTTCCTCGGCGCCTCCACCCAGTCCACCCGGTCCACCCGGTCCACCCGGTTCTTCCCGCCCGCCGTTCATTCGGCTCCGCTGCGCTTTTTATTGGTCGCGCATCTACGAGCGTCGCGCTGCACTTGCCAGCTGCCGGTGCTGCGCGCCTACTACCCGCGGCCCGCGATCCTGCACTCTCTGCGGCAACCGACGATAAACAAAGAGGCGCGAGGCTCCGCATCGTAGTCGCTACGTCCACGCTTTACATTACGGCGGTTGCCCCGCTCTTGTAGGTGGCGACGGGAGTCCGCGCGCTCGCCACGATCCACGAGCTCGTAAACACGGTGTAGCCGAATCAAAACAAAAGGGGGGTTAGCGCACACCCGGCCAATGTGTACGTATGCATGAGCGCGCGCGTAAAAAGGCCGCCAGCCGCGCGCTGTGCGTGCGCGCCTCGCCGCGGGACCCTAACCAAACAATCGGTCGACGAGTGCAGCGCGAGCCTATAGCTCGTGAGCGACCCCCCCCCCCCCCCCCCCCCGCCCTGCTCCAGCTGTGCTCGAGTACGATACGGCTGCAACTGGCACGATAAGAAGATAAACAGGTTGTGCGCGGCGGCAGCCGTGGAATCGATTCGCCTGCAGTGCGGTGCAGTCTCGTCCTCTCTACGTCTCCGCCGTGTATCTGCGAGCTGTGCACGTTCATACGAATAACTGAATAAAATTAGAGGCGTTTAGCTCGGCCGCGCGCACTCGAGACTTGCGTGCTGCTGAGGTTGACAAACAAACACCGTCAGAGAGAGAGAGGGGGAGAGAGTGACAAAAAGAACCGACCGCCTCTCCGCGTGTTTGTGAAAGTATATGCGCGCGTATAGGAGAGCCCGGAGACTCGAGAATGCGCAAACACGTCCGCATCCCCTTCGGGTCGAATTTGTTATTTCCCAGCAGCCAGCGATGCCTCTCGATCAAAAGAACAGCGCACAGACACACGCGCGCGCGCGTACACGGGGACACACACGGAGAGAGGCGCAGTGGGTGTGCGCGGACTGGGCGGCCGCTCGAAGGAGGAGCTGCTGCTGCTGCTGCTGCTGCCGCTGCTGCTGCTGCTCGCGTGCACTTGTAAGAGAGAGAGAGAGAGAGATTGAGCAAAAGAGAGAGAGAGAGAGAGAGAGAGAGAGAACTTGCCACTGGAGGCGGTGGCCAGCCCGCGTCAGCAAAGGCCCTCGGCAGCTCCGCGCGCAGCAGAGGCCGTCCACCCTCTTCTTCTGGACTGCACTCGCGACGGCGAGCTCATCGAGAGATCATCGGGTCCGCCTTCGTGCCAGCGGCGGCTGAGGCCACGGATTCGACGCGCCACACTGCCATTGCCTCGCGAGCTGCGGCCGCTACAACGACTGCTGAGCGCTGGGGGGGAGGCGCCAGAAAAGCCGCCGCGGCAGCAGCAGCAGCAGCACCGCACCACCACCATACCCCCACCTCTCTCCCTCTCTCTCTCTCTCGCTCTCTCGGGCGCTCGGGGGCGAGACGTCGCTGCTGCTGCTGCTGCCGGCGGTGACGGTGGCGCCGAACCTGCGCGCGCCCGCGAGCTCTGGACTGACGTCACGCGCAGCCGCCGCCGCCGCCGCCGCCGCTGTTTTTCCGCGCGCGCGATCTCGATTCCCCCCCTTCCCCCAGCCCCGCATCGCCACCACCGTCGCCGCCGTCACTCTCCAAATATCTGCGTGCAGGCTGTTTGCTGGGATCTCTCGGCTTGCCAGCCCCTCGCTTCGTCTGCCTGACGTCAACGCATACCTATATACTGGCCCGGCTGCACATGCAGAGCTGCTGCTGCTACTGCTGGCTCCTTCAATTATACTCGAGCGATCCTAGCTTCTGGAAATCCTCTTAAGAGCCATGCGAGAGCTGTTGGCTGTTTGGATCGAACTCGGCTCGCCTCTCTCTCTCTCTCTCTCTCTCTCTCTCTCTCTCTCGACGCTTTTGAGGATTATATACCCGCAGCTGTACAATCGGGGGGGACCAGCAGCTGAGCGAAGACTACCGACCGAAGCGACAATCACTCTTTTATTGCGATTTGCAAGCCGGATATATGCATACGAGTAGCTTGCAGACTCTTTCTCTCTCTCTCTCTCTCTCTCTCATCCCTTATACTCTGTATACCTGAATTTACCATCTTTATAGGCTTTCTTTTTTAGCCGAAGATCCTCGACGAGCTTTTCTTCATTTCCCTATGTTCTCGCGCGCGTGCAGCAACTTTGTTACATATTTTTTCTATGTCCTTGCCAGCCCGTCCACTGCTTGAATATACGATTACTTGGTATACACGGAAATTCGTTAACGCTTGAGAAAATATTTCCAATTATATGGTTATGCGCACCATTTTTATATGTATCATGGAATAATTAAGCTGCGGAAGGTCAAAATTATGCACGCAAAGATTTGATTTAGTCGTCTATAAATAGACGCGCAAGTGCTAATATATAGCATGCAACGTACTTTCGATGCGCCGCGTAGTCTGACTATAAGCGGAATTTTCTACTGAATTGCTCTTCGCATACATTGTCAGTGGCTATATATTTCTGATGTTTACTATTTTAACTTCGTAGAAAGAGTTGGAAATGGAACAAACCTAAATCTATTACGACTATGTGAATTAATTATAAAAAATTATTACACGATTCGCGTTTCAACTAAAAGTCATTTCCGTTTAGTTAAATATTAACTTTTTATCCATTGCTTTTATTTGTTACGAGTTACAAGTTGTATGCACAATTACTACTTACAATAATTAATATTTATTACATGTCCTTAATCGTTCACTAATTGGTATGCGTATAATGAATGTTTAATAAAAATTGATGACCCTATTCATATTAATTTTTACTAACGCGTAATGTACTTCCAAGTAGCTGTATAAGATCCGAAAAAACCAAACGTATCAATTAAGATTATTAGCTTTCTATTTTATTATCCATAGAAAATTAAATATATTTATGCAATATTATTTCTTGGTCAATATCTAATTTAATTCTATACATGTATTTAATAAAATATAGTGTTTTATACATTTGTTAAATATAATTATATTATTATAATCATATAATATCTTAAATCATTTGTCATTTATTTACGCTCATGTCACATTATTACTGTTTCTAACTCGAATTTTAACTTTTCTCTTAGTTTTGAAAAAGTCATTTATGAGCTTAATGCATTTTGCGCGGCGAGCGGATGACGGCAATTTCCAGCTCTCTTAATAGATCTAGAATTCGTTTTGAATTAAGATTTATAATCGCAGAATTTCCAGATTTTAAAGCATTTGTATAAACTTTCCGCTTAAAAATATCCTTTTCGAGAGTTTCATAAATTTTTCACTAATTATAGCCACTACAAATTGATGTAATATATAGCGCCGTTTTTTTTGTTACAGAGTGCTGTAAAGTAGATGTACACATTCGGTTGATATATCGCAATCCTTATAAAGAGAGTATCGATCACAATTAATTTTCATGAAATTTTTTCTTTGTACATGTATTAGATACTCCAACTAATGGAGAAGAAATTAAATTTCAATCTTACGGCGCAAAATAAACCAATTAACTGTTAGTAAAAGTTTCAGGGAAAATTACTTAATTAGCAAATTCAATAAAGTGCTTAATGAAAGTAATTGTTTTATGAAGAATTTTACGAAATACCTCATGTTATTAAAACTGCGAGAAGATCATGCTTAGATTCAACTGGTATGTAATTAACTCGAGGTTTTATCAAACTTTATCTACTCCCGTTATTCGCGCCCTGCATTATAATAATTATAATTAATATGCATGAGGGAGTCATTTCTCACGCAAATTGTATTCGTCATTTGCTATAACTATAAAAAGTCGAGAGTCAAATGTTAACTATACCTATAGATGTTAAAATTTTTTTTAATTGTATTGCATAACCAGAAAGTAAACTATAATAATTATTTCAACTACATTATTACAATATCACGATCACAAAAGCAGACTCAATTAATTGTAATTTCAAGTTTCCTTATTATAAGTAAAAACATTTTATATCGATTTGTAAAAGGAGTAGGCTACCCTCTGTTCTGTGATTCTGTTCTCAATGGAGAACCTTACTGAACTATATCATTAAATGGATTGGGGAATAAGGACTAGTTTGCCAAAAAAAAACAGCTGTGTAAACCCTAGGGAAATCGTCATAGTCCGTAACCAAAGGAGAATCCCGACACTGAACCCTATTGATATTACAAGGGAAAAGCACAAGACTTGTACCATCATTTAGAGTATAAAAAGACGTTACGCTTAAAAAAAAACATTTTTCCCTGTGTTTAATACGTGGAAGTAGAAACAGACGAGTACAGACAGAACCTATTTTCCATAAATTTTTTTTTTAACTTTCCCATCATGTAGGAGAGTACATTTTTTAAATTTAATATTTTTTTATGCTCTTAGCAATGATGTAAGTTTTGTATTTTTCCTCTAAAAACTTCATTATATTCTGATTTCGCCGGAGACCTCCTTTCAAAATCAATTGCACAGTATATGTATATTCCTGCAGAGTCTGACTAAATTCGGAACGTTTCTACTAATCTTGTAAGTCTACAGATATACTGCCTATATATATTTGCAATGCTTAACTGAGATATCGCAGTTTAAACAGAATTTCAGCCGTCAGTTCTTTTTATTTTATTTTATTTTTTCCTTTATTTATTTCACGGGAAAAAATCCCAATTACATAGAAAAAATAAAAATATTTAAAAATTTAACCCTATGGTGACATGTGAGCAGAATAATTATAATTAGTAAAAACTCCTAAACTTGAGGCACAATACAAGTTTTAAATTCTGAAACAGTATTGACTGTATTCAAGTCTACCTGAAACCGATTCCATAGCCTACAAAGCCTATATGTGTATGAATAGGAGAATGGAACTTAAAATTTTAACGTACACAAGTAACCTCTTTTAAGCTTCTAAAATGTCTAATATGATAATTACATTCTTTCAATGTAAACATATTAGCCATTCCAGGATGTTTATTTTCAGAAACCAAAAAGGAGGACGCCGGTAGCGACCCATGGTCAAACTTGGAATGAATCCTATAAAATCGACTTCAGAATATAAAAGAAGTGATTTTTTCTAATTTTTAATACTAGACGTCGGATGAAATCTTGAGTTTTTCACTCATTTGAACAAAATTGACTTGAATTTTTCTTATGTTTTCGTGCATTTCCCCCGATTAAATTTTATTCCAATATTAATATTTTGATCAGCTCTAAAGAATAAAAAAATTTTGTACGTTTATCTAGGTTTATTTATTTTCTACACATTCGTCGGCGTCCTCCTTTGTATATAAAAACTAAATCATTCATCCTAGGAAATGATTTTATCGAAAATATATCAACAGATCTAGAATAATTGCACTATAGTCATGATCTAACCAACTCATTGGAGTAAAAAATCTAAACGCAATATATATACCTAAGAAAACGGTGTTGCAATTTCTCTAGAATATTAGTAGCATTGTCATGAGTATGAGACCATTATACAACAGATGCGCACAAAAGATTTGGTAATACCAGGCTCTTATACTCTAGCAACAAGGATCTATATACTCTTTAAATGTGAGCGAGTATTCCGACAGAGAAATCCATACATGTCATAGGCTTTAGAAACCACGAAATCAATGTACCTTCCAATCGTTAATTTACTGCCAATAACAACTCCTAGATCCTTGATGTAATTAACTCGATCTAGAACACTAGACTCAAGAGTATAAACAAAGTTAGCACATCAAGCTACGAGTATGAAGCGAAATAATGTTACACTTCTCAAGATTAAGCTTTAGACCATTCTATTTAGACCACAATAATAATCTATCCAACGAGATCCGCAATTTAATCCTATCATATTCTTCCGTCCAATCCGTATTAATTTTAGTGCGATGTAGCAAAATATCACAACTGAAGGAGTTACAAATATCGTTGATAAACGCTACAAACAGCAATGGTCCAAGGTGGAATCCTTGTAGAACCCCAGATGGCACAGAGAATGGAGATGAAATAACCTCTTTCAGTCTGACATAAGTAACTCTACCCTTAATAAGATATTAGGACGAAGCAACCATGATAGTAATGAGCCTCTAACATCAAAATTATAAAGTTTACTTAAAAGTCTATCATGGCTTACCGAATCAAAGGCCTTACTAAAATCTATGTATATATATATAGAGTCAACTTGATCTCCACTCTCGAATACATCAACAATATAATTAAAATAAATCAAGATATTAGTTATCACAGATCGATTAGCAACAAAACCATGTTGTTCCTATGTGACAAAGGAAAGCTAAAGTTATTTAATTTATCCGTGATTAAGGCATCAAAGACTTTAGAAAAGCAGCTTACAAAATATTTCGTATTCGGTGCAATCCATTTAGCGGTTTAATATATATATATGGGTGCTATTTTTTGCCAGCTATAAATTTCTATTTTTCCCAGTGCATTTTTCAGCTCATAGGTAAGTACTCGTCAATTTGTATGTTTTAAGACTTCAGTACTATTCTAGATAAATTCAATAATAATATAATATATTTCGACAGCAGCAAAGAGATTAAGCCAGAATTCAAAAAATGAGCGTATATAGAAGTAGACGTATGTTATATTATAGTAGGTAATAGGTGTATACATATGTATTACCTACACTTAAGTATAGTCATTTCCACCGTACAATAACAATTGATTTAACACAAAATTCAACTCTCTTAATCGATGGGAATAATGAGATTTTGAAATTTGAATTTTAGTATCCATATATTTTATGGCAGTAGATAGCCAAGATCTTTTTAATTAAAGTATATTTTAGCTCTTTACACTGATATAATGTCTCGCAAAAACGTTGAGATTCTTAATTTTGACGCGTTAAATAAAATATTCTACTTTAGTTTCACGAAATCCTTGATTTCAGATAAAAAATATGTGGTAAAGTATTATATTTTTATACGCTCTCTTAACGTGAAACTATTGTAATCAGTTTACACCGCAAAGACACGAGGTTTTGAAGTTCATCAAGACTGCAAGGTAAGCGAAAATTTCCCCGCGTATAATATACTTCTTCGTTTGTACTTTTTGCACATCTATATTATTTGTATTAATTTTATTTTGCATACTTTCAAAAGCTAAGGTCCCACTAGTATAACTTATAAATAAACTAAAGTAATTCGTAGATTATCGTAAATAGTTGCAGTCTTGTACGAAGACTGCAAAATGTAAAGTAACGTCTGTGCATAGTTCTAATGGTATACATAGAGATGGTTCGGCAGTAAAAAAAAAAGAAAGAGAAAGAGAGTTGTTTAGCAGGGACTGCCCTCTTTCTCTTTCGTAAAAGAGTCCTCGTTGTCGGCAGAGTAAGGGCAATAGCTCTTATTTCGCCTCTCTCTCTCTCTCTCTCTCTCTCTCTCTCTTGCTCTAAAGGGGGGCGCAGTACTTAAGTAAGCTGAAATTCGCGAACTACATTTCTACGTCTGCATGCAGCGCGCGGGCGCTCGCAAGAAGGTGAAAAAAGCTTCCTTCGCGCGCACTAAAAAATTAATGTTAATTCTTCGCTTGCGTCGGGCGTCGCTGCAGCATCGGTTGGCCTAAACAAACGAAAACTGCAGCCGCGGCAATGGCACACGAAGCCGCAAATAAGCGCATCGAAATTATAATTATTCCGTTACGAGTGGGACGAGGAAGCTCTGCGCACCGGTGCAGCCCCTGGAATTATCGTTATATCTTCGTTCTCGAGTTGTGCACTAAGCGCAGCGACAATTCTTTTTACGGCTATAGCTCTCGCCCTATAAATAAAGAATAGCCGATAGAAATATATATAAGAAAGATAAGATCCGTATATATATATATATATATATATATATAACGAGAGCGATGTAGAATAAAAAAGCAGCTCCATTATCCAAGTTCTAAAACGCATGAAAGGGACAATGAAATGTTGAGTATCGCGCGCGCGCGCACCGGGCGGGAGTATATCATCGCAGCGGCGCGACGGTGGAGGCGGTAGTGGGGGCAGCAGCCTCCGCGCAACAATAAAGGAGAGCGGCTAACAATACGGATCGAAGAAGCGATTTTATACTGAGAAATACACATAACATAGCCTGCGCGCACAAGTGCTGGAGGAGATGGATTCTCTCTCGGTCTCGCCGATGCACTGTATATACGCTATATATACATGTAGTATACCGCTCATATATAGTTATATAGATCAGGAGCGTCTGCAGAGCCGTGTAGCTGCGCCGAATTCGCTCTCTCTCTCTCTTTTGGCGTTGGGTGTGCAGGCACATCTCCCAGCCACCCGCACTCCCCGCCACCCTCCTCACTTTCTACGTGCCACTACTCTCGGGGGGATGTGCTGCACGAGAGACCTATATATATATATATATATATATATCTGCCGTAGAGCTGGCTCCGCGCGTCTGCGGATACGAGGGATGGGACGGGGGTGGGAGTGAAGAAGCGAGAAAACGGGGAACGAGGCACCAGCGCGGAGCTCCGCAATGCACAAATCGTCGTCCGCTCGCTCGCTTCCACGCCGACGACTCCCCGAGATCCATACACGCGTGCCTCTCTCTCGCTCTCTCTTTCTCTATGCGTGCGCGTGTGTGTGTGTGTGCGCGCGCGCGCGCGCGTTTGCGAGTCTGGTGCACGCGCCGAGCCATCCCCTTCAAACGCATCAGCGCGAACGAGAGCCAAGTTTGCGCGCGGGACGCCTATATAACTCTGTACATACATACATATATATATATATATAGCGCAGTGTGTATGCAGCTTGCAGCTTGCAGCCTGCAGCAGCAGCTTCGCACGCGCACTCGCGCAAATCCTTTCTCAAACGGGTCAACGGGCGTAAAAACTCGCGAATGTCTTTTGCCTTTTCTCTCCGCCCTTTCCGCACACTTCTCCCCCGCTCCTCTCCTGTGGCCTGTAACCCGCCCGCACGCTTCTGCTCCCCCCTTTCCTGTCTGCGCTCTGCAGCCTTCCCTATTTTATTCCCGTATATACCTTATATTATACTCGCTTCGCTTCGCGCGACGACTCCTTTTTCTTCTATGCATACGCTTCTTCTTCTTCTTCTCCCCCCCTCTCTCTCTCTCTCTCTACTACTGAACCCGTTGCCGCAAGATGCAACGTTAGCCCGTCTTTTGTTATGATTTTTTGACTGCTGTACCAATCAAATCTGTTTTTGTAACCGCTTATTGTGACATGTTTATTGTACTGATACTGAATTTTCTATCTTGTATTTTCAATTTTTTGTATTTTTTGTACTTTTTTCCTTAATTTGTTGTACAGGGCTGAATAGGGTTTTACCCTGTGGCCCCAATAAACTTTTTTTCTACTCTACTCTACTCTCTCACTCCCTTTTGACTTTCTATATACTTTTTTGCCCCTCTCTTTTTTTCTCCTCTTTTCACGCCGTTCCATCTGAATGCCTGCACCGAGGATGAATATATTCTTGCCGCGCCTATAAACATTTTAATACGCGTCTCTCGCGCACAGCTGCGCGCTTCAGCGGCTTTGCGCTTGCGATTCCCTTTTTTTTTTCCTTTACCGATGTACCAACTTTTGGAAATTACACCGGTTCTACCGTACGATGAATTCGCGCGTAAATCCCTTGACAAATGGATAATATATATGTATATATATATATTACAAGAGATGCGCGCTTACACCCTCGCTAAGAGGAATTAAAGCTCTTTTCAATTGGGATGATGCTGCACATAGAAGATGATGGATTTCCCCGGTTCGCTTACGTTCCAAACGCTCTCGGAAAAAATACATTTCTTTTTCCAGCTCTCTATATTATTTTTATTTCCATCGGCAATTTATAACATTATTATTGAATATGTACATATGTATAATATTTTCCCCTCGATCATGTTAAAATTATCTTTATGTTGAAATCTTTTATTGTCATTTTGTGAGCCAGCCTGAGCAGACATATATCGTATATGTGCTTATATAGTTAAATATATTTATTTTGTTTTATTTCCCATTCCAAACTACTTAACAAGAGGGGTCGCACCGGTCTCCGGCTAGTCGCACTGCTCGAACTGTTACGGCGGTAACAATGTTGTGACGACACTCACAACTGCCAAGATTGTGCAGCGCGTGGCGGCTAGTTTAAATTTTAGATACATGCTAAGTACGGCATAATAAATATTTACATAAATATTTAAATAAATAATCAGGAAAGTAAATAAAGTAGTTCTAAACGATGTAAAGAATTTTGTTGGAGAAAAATAAACTCAAGGGCTATGTAGGATTCCCATTAGTGGCTAATTATCTCGTATTAAATTGTTGTAAATTGACTTTCTAAAATTATTATTATTATTATTATTATTATTATTATTATTATTATTATTATTATTAGTGCAAAATTGTATAACAAATTACGTCTTTCAATGAGTTCAAAGAGTTTTATGAAATATAAATGTACTCGGGGTTTTCAATAGCTTCGAATACGAATCTAGTCATAAATTATTGTTAATTCACTTGTAAAACTATTATTATTGCAAGATTGTACAACAAATTAAACTTTTTATTCAGTTTTAAGAATTTTACGAAAAAAAAAGTATTCAAAAACTTTCAATAGCTTCAATTCCGAACCTGGTAACAGATTATTATTTTTTGTTGTCACTTGTAAAACTATTATTATTGATAAATTAGCTCTAAATGTATAAGAAAAAGATCGTAGTACAAAATTTTGTTTTAAACAGTTTTATCCCGGTATACCAGTTTAAAAGGTCGTATCGTAGGTCCCGAAACCATAAACATCGCAATATACTCGTTCGGCTGCCCCTTAGGCCTTTTTTGTTTAAAATGACCCAACA
>UELU01060179.1:29697-56372 GCA_900490025.1 Megastigmus dorsalis
AAAAAAAAGGTTCTGATCCTTATTCAGTGGCGTATACCGAAGGTGTAAATGCAAAAATATCGGACCAGAAAATTTTTTCGTACAAAAGAGATGTTTTCGCATTTTTTAATTATTTTTTTCAATATCGCTGACTAAATTAGTCATAAATAATAAAGTTAAATAATAAAGTTACAAGTGTTCAGTGATGAGTAGATTGAGTAGACTGAGAGTTGTTAAGTTTTTTATAATGATGATTGACTTCAATAGTTTGTGTGACTATGCGGCCGGTAGCAGTTTAGAAGAAAATATTATATAAATATTATATTATCTATAAATAATTTATTATAAAAATATTATATTCTCAAACATTTCATACGCACACCGCAAGGTGCGCCGTTATCGAATTCGCCACGCTTTTGTTACACCGCACTATATAGTCTATCAGGCCACTGCCCAGTGCCCACTGCCCAGCGTTGCAGACCGATTATCAGTAAGAAGCCATTCGGTTATATGTTCAAATCATAAATGAACTCCAAGCAACTATATAATCGCGAGGTTCGGGCGGAACGGTTCGTTTTAGCGAGAATAAAATTTGTCCAAAGTAAGTTAAGTATTCGCGCTGTATATTGCGTACTGTTGAAGTACTCGTTCAGTGGCATCGCTAGACACGGAAATTTAAAATAAGCAATACAAGTAGTTGCTAAAAGTGACAGTGCCGGAGAGGGAAATTTAAAATAAGTAAGAACACGAAAAAAAGTAGTAAAAGAAAATATTTTTATGCATTGATAATTTCAAAGAAATTAAAAGCAGCAAAGTTGCTATGCCAGAATTAATTGTTTGCAATTATCTATTGGTTTAATTGAATTTCAGTAATCGGGCGGTGCCACTCAAATGAATAATTTGAAGGCATTGTTGCAGCTGGTTCGACCAAGCCACGATAATTAGAAAAATCGAATTTTTGATAAGGCGAAGGAATTGTAAAAAATATAACTTAGTAATTTATATAATTATAATAACAGATGTAGGGATATTTAAAATCATATCATTAATATTTTCTAAAGCTAATGTGGATAATACAAAATATAAATATTATATGAGGCGACGCGCGATGTGAGCCCGCGGGAGAATAGTACGGACTTAACACGTAAACAGCCGCGCACGGGGTAATGCAGTTCGGCCGTACAACAATTACTTTTATAAATCACTTTTTTAACAATAATCATTGTTATTTCTCTTTCAAATTAAAGTTTAATTATTTTATAATTTTACTGAACTCTATTTTACTCTATTTAAGTGAAAATAAGTCCAAATTGAACGTGGCGGCAGCGAGTGGCACCGCCCGATTACTGAAATTCAATTAAACCAATATCTATTACATCTAATCTAATTATCTAATTACAAACAATTAATTCTGGCATAGCAACTTTGCTGCTTTTAATTTCTTTGAAATTATCAATGCATAAAAATATTTTCTTTTACTACTTTTTTTCGTGTTCTTACTTATTTTAAATTTCCCTCTCCGGCACTGTCACTTTTAGCAACTACTTTTATTGCTTATTTTAAATTTCCGTCTCTAGCGATGCCACTGAGCGAGTACTTCAACAGTACGCAATATACTGCGACACACAGCGCGAATACTTAACTTACTTTGGACAAATTTTATTCTCGCTACAACGAACCGTTCCGCCCGAAGTAGCTTGGAGTTTATTTATGATCTAAACATAGCCGAATCTGCTGAATGGCGTCTTACTGATAATCGGTCTGCAACGCTGCCACAGCCCGACAACAGCGCCAGCGCCGCCAGCCGCCAACTGCCAAGTGCTCGCTCGGCGCTTGCAGTTTACAGATGTCGCTTCTTTCTCACAACACACAAGTGCGTGATGCGTCGTAAGTATCTATACGTAGATGCTATTGAATATTCTTATAGAAACAAGTGTTTAAATTATTGACTAAATAAAGTTCAAGTGTTGTACTTTAAATATGGCACCTCGAGCTGAAGATATTTTCAAAGGCTTTCAAATGTAAGAACTACTTATTTTTTATCTTAATCATATTACAATTAACAAAGAGGTTAGGTGAATTCATGAAATTATTAAAGACAACGAACACCTTTACTTACGTTCTATTATTATTGAACATTTATTATTTACATTAATCTTACCTCTTTTTCTTAAATTTTTTTTCAGCAATTGGATAAACCTACGAGATGCTGATACTGGAAAGATTTTGTGGCAAGGAAATGAAGACTTGTAAGTATAATTGCATCCTTATTGAAAGTGCAAATGAATGGTTTCTTCTTTATTTAACTATTATTAATTGAATGGAACCTATTATTTCTTGTATAATTTTTTTATGTTAAATCTGAATTTGGCTGTACAGTTGCTTTTGATCTCTGTAAAATTTTCTACCCTTGAAATTCAACCTCAAATGTAATTAAATCAATTCTTTTGGTCTTTTAAGTTAGAACCTTTAAATTCTGACCTACTAAAGTAATAACTGAGGTTGGGTGCAACATTAAAAAATGTAAAGGATATAATAGTTGCTATTCCATGATCGGATCATTGTTTGTCAAAAAAAATTCATTTGTCGATTTTATACTACTAATGTTAAGAATTTTGCATTATATTTTGTTATAAAATTTAGATCAGTACCAGAGATTGAACATGAAGCTCGTGTACCAAAAAAAATCCTAAAATGCCGTGCTGTCTCTAGAGAAATCAATTTTAGTACAGCAGAGCCAATGGAGAGGTTCAGATTGGAACAAAAAGTCCTTTTTAAGGGACGTTGCTTAGAAGAATGGTTCTTTGAACTTGGCTTTGTTATTCCCAATAGTACCAATACGTGGCAAAGTTTATTCCAGGCTACACCTGAAAGTCAAATGATGCCAGCACATGTTTTAAAGTAAGTTCTTTTTAACATTGTAACTAAATAAATTTATGTTTGCGATAATTTTTTTAATAAATCTTTATATTTTCCAGTGGGAACATGGTGATAGAAACTAAGTTTTTTGATGATGATGTACTTCTGACAACGAGTAAAGTGCGTTTGTTTTACGTCTAAATTTTAGTCCATTTTTTTAAATAATAAGAGAAGCGTTAAATGTAAAATTTTTGTTTTACCAATTCTCAATTTTTCATCTTTGTGTGCATAACAGTAAATTCTAAAACTTTTAAATATAATTTAGATATTTGTACGTGGAATGAAATTGATCACATGTATTTAATAAATAAAGTTTTGCACCAAGAAAAATTGAAATACATGGGAGCAAAAATAAAAAATAAAGTTGTACAACTTAATGTAAATATATGTTGGAATTACATTCATTGTAATTGCAATTTACTATTATAAATTGAAAAAGTGAGACCTGTTATGTCAAGAATTATTGACTCTAAAATTATATATTGGGACTTTTGCACATTAGCAAATGAACCATTAAACCTGTGTAATGTCTAAGAAATCGTTAAGTATGTATTATTATGTGTATATATCCAATTAACTTTTGTAATGCCATTTGTTTAATTTTGACCGTTTTGAGCAATTTAATATAATATTTCAAATGTATTTATTACTTTTGATGGCAACGGTAGGGAATGGTTTTGTACAATTTATAATATTATATATTGTGAAATAAATCAAATATTTTTCAAAATATAATCTTTTCATTTGTTAACATAAAAAATATATATTAAAGCACAATAATCAATTATAAACTAAATGCTGCATTAGAATGTAGGATTGATTAAGATTCAATTAGATTTCAAAAGAATGAGGGAACAGTAAATATTTTATCATCATTGTTATTTATTATAAGAATTTCTATACTTCTTTAAAGCTTTCCAGCAAAGCCTAACAAGCGTGAAAGCAGATATATCTTTTTATACCGTTCTTTCGACGTTGTACTATTGATTCGTGGTATACAAGCAATACATTTTTGAGGCTTCACTACCCCTCTTGGGGAAGCTCACGTTAAATATACGATCCCCTACTCTATCTACCTTGTACAGGTGTAAGGAAAAAGAAAAGAAAAAAGAGGAAAGAAACGACCGAGTGGCTGAGTCGCTTGACCAAGGGGATCCAAACGTTATTCTCACCAGGCATCTTATTCAATTACAAGTGGCAGAAAAACAACCATGGTGCTATAAAAATTCCTTTAAAAAATCTAATAATTTAAATAGTTTTAAGTTATATTGAATCAATCACTGATAGTTGATATTCAAAGCAAGAATACACCATTATGGAGTTGAAAGACGACGACGAGAACGTCAATGACACGAGCCGGCAGCTGTTTTTGGTGGGTGCACCACGAGATCCTCTGGTATCTGGAGCAATTGTCGCAAGCAGTGGTGCTGGTGACGAGATGAGTGCAGGAGGTGATATGCAGTCGAGTACTCTTGTCGGCCTAATGGGAACGCAATCTTCCTCGGTTTGCTTTCCTGCTAAATTCAGTAAGTGGACACTACCAGCCCGGTCCCTCGTCTGATTTAATTAACTCTCAGTCTCCCTTTCTCTTGTAAGTTGGGGCAGTACTCAATTAAATTATTGCTAAATGCATTAAGCGGCTAGTAGCATCCCTTCTTTAAATAAAGTTAGTGATAATCAGTTTAACAGTTATGAACTGCTTTACCATTGACCAAACCTACCAAACGTCTCAAGATATTTGTAACTTAACACTTTATTTACTCTCACTTTTATTTTCTTTCCACAAGCATATTAATTCTTTGCATTTTAGCATATGACTTCACTTCTGCAAGTCCAGGAAATGAGGAGCGACCGCCAACTGGTGTGATTGGTAAGAGGAAGCAGCGTAGATATCGAACTACCTTTACTAATTTTCAGTTAGAAGAACTTGAAAGAGCTTTCCAAAAGACCCACTATCCAGATGTTTTCTTTAGAGAAGAATTAGCCTTAAGAATACAGTTGACAGAAGCTAGAGTGCAGGTGAATAAAATAATTATTATTAATTTTTTAAAAATTTATGAAAACATGAGTAGTCAAAAAGTAATTGGTTTTCATAAGGTATGGTTTCAAAATAGAAGAGCAAAATGGCGAAAACAAGAAAAGCAATGCAAAAGTAACACTAATCTTACACAACATCTGGCAACAGATTGTCAAGACGTACAACAACAGCAGCATCAATCTCAAGCAGATCATCTTCTGTTAGAACCTCCTTTGGGAAGTCCACCTCCGATATACCTTGGAATGGAATGGGCAGGATTCTCGCCTTACAGTAATACAACTACAGCATCACCACTTATTATCAATGGAATGAGTAAACCTTCAGAGTCCGATGATAATCCCTTATTAGATCCAGAACTACTTCAATTAAAAACACCTCGATCTTAATGCGAATAATTAAATAAACGTCGCTTTTTAGAATCAAATCAGAAAAAGCACTGTGTTTTTACAGATATACAAAGAAAAAGTTTCTTACTAAGACTAAATTGTTACACTTAGAATCGTTAATCTAATGATATATTATATACAAATTTATCACTTTTAAACCGTTTGAAAAATAAATTATTAATAAGTAGATTTTGTAAAGAGCTTGTATGGGTAGTTTACTTTTCTTTGAGACAACAAAGAAAACATAATTTATAAATATATGTTGTTCTTTTAAGTATTTATGAATATATTCTTAATATTTCCTTACTTTTTATCACAAAAGTTTTAATAAACAAAGAAAAAACAAAAACTATACATTTATAATTTCTACAAAAATAATTGAATAAACAATTTCTGTTTGTTCTGTATCTTTTTCATCTTTAAAGAATTATTATTAATAATCATTAATTTGAGACACTTTTGTGATGTAACTAAGCTCACTCGTGTAAAATAGTAACATCTTTATTTAGTGCGTATATATTACAAGTCATTCATTCCATTCATTAAGATATTTGATCAGTAATAGTAAGAGCAATTAAACAGTTTAAGATGCTCATTAATATTATTTTCAAGGCGAGAGTATATTGAAATTTCTATCAAAATTAAAAAATTTGCAATATGATTATAGGTAAAATTCATTCTTCACAAAAACCAACTTTTATGTAAATAAAGTATTTTGTAGTACAATAAGGAAGAGATGTGATATCAGACATATAAAGTTTATTCCTTGCAGTTTATTTCGTTTATTTCTGCACTATTATTTCATCAATATTTAATAATTATTTAAAAAAGCAAAGTTTTAATAAGCTTTTAAGTTATTTAATGTTTGTAATTAGTTACTGCATTAAAGATAGCTGATACTATATGCAACAACTGAATCAAGAAAAATTTTATACTATGATTGTACATCTAGTTATTTACTAAACATACTCAATTATACTTAATAAATTTTTGAAAATAATTTTTTATAACTGAGTGCGTAAAACTCGACTTTAGATACCTGTTTAGCATGCGTAAAGTATCCATTTTTTTCACTAATGCGTAAAGTGTTTTATTTTACGCACTCGTGAAAAAAATATTCGCTTCACTCGGGCGACAAATTACACCCGTGCCAGAATCACCTGCTTTACGCACTAGTATCGAAATATACTATTCTGCATAACTTTACTTTCAAAAGAAATAAGAAAATTTTATTTTCATAGGAAAATAATGTCTCTTCCCTATTCAAATATAGTGATGTACAAATTATAATAAAATTACAACAAAAATTTAATAAAACTTTAATCATAAATTTTTTTTAAAATTAAAGAAACGTACTTTAATTATTTTTCATTATATACATAATATATAAAATTTGTTGAAATTATAGACATAATAAACTAATAATATAAAAGCTGTAAATTTCATTATACTGTCTCCCTATTTATAATAATGTAATTCAATCCACGGCAATTTCGCGAGAACCCTCTTCAATGTGTAAAACTTTTACTTTTACATGCGCCGCTTTATAAGCTGCCATTTATGTCTTAACAGAGAGCATCTCAAGTTAAAAAATAAATTAGTTTGGATAGTTACATTAGGGTTATGCAATATACGAATATTCATCAGCACTATTTGACGTACGCTCGATGTACTGTTTGTCTATTAGATTTTCGATGCACTTCTTGATCATTGGAATAGAAGGTGCAAAAGTTACTTTGGATTGTCCCAGGACCTGGCAAATAAAATTCAACAAATATTTTAGAATAAGTCGTAGCTGTTAAGTACGAATCGTTCAATAAATATTAAATTAATCAATATTTTTAAGAAACTTTTTTAAGATTGATAAACTATTTAAAATGTATAAGTGAAGGTTAATTTATGGATCCTTAAGGAACTGTGGTAGAGCAATCTGTATTACTATTGCAATGGCTCAGAGGTCCTTAATTATACCTGCCTCATCAGGCATTACAATAAACGAAGGCATTTTTTAAAATTTTGTTCATTAATTTCTTCTTTTTTAGTTACACAAAATATAAAGTGGCAAATTCTTGTATTTATTATTATAATCAAAAACCTCCGAAACGTCGCAATCGTAATAAAGATACCATAGTTTATTAAGGAAATGTTAATTTAATCATCATTTATCTATTATCATTTATCTAATGGATTTTGGATCTATACGTAACTTTAATTATCGTATTAAAAATTGAAATTAAGTTAAATAAGAAAATCTAAATAAAAATTAATAAAAATATAATATTGTAAAAGCTATTGCATAGACATTTACCTCTTGTACAAGTTGATTGTGTCTCAAAACTTTCCGACTCTTCATTATGCGCACAATCGCAGCCTGCAGATACAATTTACGATCATCGTCAACGCTGCGATGAGTCGCTTGTGCATCGTGTGGTGCATCACGTTGGAGTGCTCCGGTTATGCGGAATTTCGTCCTCTTATTATAATATTCGAAATTGAGCGTAAGAATTGAGTTCTCTGTGAGATCGCCAAACGTTGTCTTGAGAAGTTTGCAATCAACGAGACTCATAGCATGCTTCACTAATTGATCATGAGACAAACGTAAAGATGCTGCTGCTTCTTTGCACGAAATTGAATCACAACGTTCAAACAACAATAACAAAGCCATTTGGTAAGTTTGTACAGTCACTAAATACGTTTTCTTAAGATAATTTAACTTCAATTCTCCTTGACATAAATGATGTAACCAAGTAAGCTTCCGACCACTGAAATTTGCATGATAGAAGGATTCAAAGGCCTGCACAGACTTTCGAGTTGCTGAGGAACATGAAACGGTCCAGGTGATGGTGGAAGTCCTAATGGCCAAGCACCTGCTTGTAACACATACACGAGAAAACCTACACCGTGCTGATGACTTTCACCTTGATCTCGTAAACTAGCTGTGAATTTCGTATTTAAATCTGCAGAAACTGACATGTCCGTGAACATTCTGTGCAACTTATTAGTAAATTCATAACCACATGCTTGTTTCAGTCGATCGATCATAGCCTCCTCTGCATCCATTGATTGTGATTGCTGATGAATCAGCCGTTTCGCCAGCATTCGTGCATAAAACTTTTGAAAAACGTCTTTATCATCTACGTATTTGAAAATAGTTATTGAACGCGCCAGTTTTTCTTCAATTTCACTTTCCGATCCAACTTTGGCTGATTTTTTTAGCAAAGAATCACAATATTTTGACAGCTATGCAGAAAATAAATATTAATACATATTTTTACAATAGTTTTCATTCATTTTATGTATATGATATATTTATAATCAAAATGAAATAAAATTATTTACCAATTCTGCCGCTCGTGCGGGTTGTCGCGGTGCAGGCCTATGGTTAACAATAGCTGAGCACGCTTTATCAAGAGCACCTATAAACGCCCGGTCTCCCTTGAATAATTCTCTAATTAAATCTGAGTATTTCGTATATACATCCATTATACTTTCAACAAATTGTGTGTGAACCTGTATAACAAAAAAACAGTAATTCATAATAATTCTTAAAAACTCCTATTTTTGCAGATTTCATCACATGTAAAATCTACTTAATAGTCAATAAAAAAATAAAGTAAATAAATAATTTTATCTTACATTATCTCCTTGCAGAGAACCAATAGCCTGTAGTCCTTCATTAATAATGTGATCGGTAAGTTTTTGTATAAGATATATTAAACCTGATGGAATTGGCCTAAGTAATGGATAAATAAGTGCAAGATCTTTCCTTCGCTCATGTTCTATCATGGTATCTACCTCTGTATGTAACCATGCTAAGTGGGCTGCAACCATTTTTTCATCGCAGCATTGTTTTACCTATAGATTTACACCAAATCATTAACTCCGTTTATTTTATAATAAATACATTCAAACAGCAGATATAATAATTACTTTAGGCACAGATGTGATGTGAAGAAATTTATGTGCACGTAATTCTTCTTGACTAAGGCGCCAGGTAACTCTTTCCATATAACGTGTCACATCTGACAGTTGTAATAGTTCTGAAGCCTCTCTTGAATAAAATTCACCACTTTGTTTTAAGAAAGGGGCTTCAAAGATTTCTTGATATAACTGAAAAAATTATCGTAAAAAAATCAATTACTGTGATTAATTATTGAATACAAATGCTTAGAACACAAATAATGAAAGATTATATTATAATATAAAGGAGATATATCCATAAGACAACATGTTTTAGAATAAAAACATATTGCCTTAAACACACTATCATCTTAAGTATAAAAATATTTATAAAAATTGTGATACATTTACTAGTAAAGGAAGTTGAACATACTCAATTGAAAGGTAATGTTTTGCTTAACTATTTTTTATACTATAAATGATAATATTAGTTTTTGTGTTTGTTAAAATACTCTAGCAAACTTATAATTAGTAATAAAAAAGATAATCAAAATTTGATTGTATTGTATTAAGAAAACTATTTTACAATATTTTTAAAAACAATTTTCGTATTTGATGTAGGAATAATTAATATGAAGTTTTTGTCGTGTAATAACTACTATTTTAAAATATGTTAAATACTTTTAATTGTAAAAGTTTTAAACATTTTCATAAAGATTAAGTTAAGTATTGACTAAAAGTTTGAAAGCTACAGTTGAGTAATGTGATGGTAATATATGTAATTTTAACAATGATATTAAATTTTAACTAACTATTTCTACTTACATTTAATTTGTCTTTCATTTTACATTCTTCAACTCTTACAAAGCTTTCAATAACTCCACAAATCACATCTGTGGTAGCTGGCATCGCTTCTCCTAATCGGTCTGCATGTATGCTTTCAAGGAGTAATGCAACAAGAGAATCTTTTAATGATGCGATCATTGTATTTTTCCATATGTATAAGCCTAGTTCTCCAATCTCTTTTTGCTCTTGATAGTCCAGACAAATTGTTGAATGTGTCCCATAAATAAGTTCTGCTTCAGTAAGTTTCTGTCTTTTAATATACTGTTGATTTAAGTATAAATATAATTGATGAAGGTAATTGATTCCTTGAGAGTATTCAGTCCAGGCACGATGATATGCCTGCAATAGGCCATTCTCTCCTTGTGATCGAACTCTAGCTAATAGTTGAGTAACATGATTATCTAAAAATCTTTCAGTTTCATTGTATAAACGATCTGCTAATGGTTCAGGATATGCCACACACAGCGAATAAACATCACTGTAAAAAATGAAACATCTAGTAAACTTCTTTTCATTGTACACTTTAAAAAGATCAACAATTCAAAGTACATACTAATAATTACATCAATAATTATATTACATACCTAAATCTATCGTTCCATGTTGCTCGTGGAACATCAGCCAATGTTATCACACCTTTAACAGTCTCTTGAAGAATGTTCCAAGTTTGACCAAAGTCTACTACTTTGGGCTTGAGGGACATTTCGTATATTCTTTATCTAGCACCACTACGAGAAGTTTTTTTCATAAAAGCTACACCAATTTTATAAAATCTTAAATTGAAATTGCACCTACAAAGATAAAATTTGTATTTAAAAAACTATATTTTTAAAGTGTCTATTACTTAATTTATTCTTAGTAAATATAAGTTTAAAAGTAAGCAATATATCTGTATATCATATGCTCCTTGAACATGAAATTTTTTTTATCACTTTACATTTCTTTCACATACAAGAAGATTCTTGCCAAAATGCAGAACAATCTTTGTTCTTCAGAACTTGAAAAAGATTAACCAAAACAAGAATAGAGTGAGTTTAAGAATGATCAAAAATAGATTTAAAAATAGCTTCTACTGAAGAAAACAATAACCAGAGAAAACGGAACATAACGAATCAAATTGAAACAAGCTACTCCATTTTTTAATTCTTAAATAAGATTTGTTTAATATCGAGATTTGCGCAACAAAATCTTACTAACCACAACACCAAAATAGAATCAGAAGGTCAAACACCTCGTCCAGCAACCGTTAAAATCTTGATCAATCTCAGCCTCTAAGAGACGGACTGTTCTGGACCATTTATTTTTGGGATATCGCGAGTCATTCCCTGTTGCAAGATGCATGACATTTGCAATTGCTTGACTTGCCGTACGCATACATTCCTTGCGTCTTCCTCAAGGTTGCTGAGCCTCGAGAAAACCCCCGATGATCACCGTATGGCTTCCACGTGTTTCTTTCGCGATTTTCTTTCACTATGACCGAAAACTGTTATAGATTGATAAGACGCTTGTCTGAATTTCCTGTATTTAACTGTCAGTTAGATTTCACACTTAAAAACATTACACAGCCATACTTTTTTCTCTTGGATTATTGACAAAGTATATCGATACTATGTAGATTTCTCTTTCTATACGGAAGCTGCTGCTGCTGCTGCTGCTGCTGTTGCAGCAGGCCAACCAGTACCTACTACCTACCCAGCTGCTCTCGATGATCGATTATCAAGGCCACTCGAAATCTGTGAATTTCGATTAATCGAAATCTGTTTTTGAAGCATGAACTATAGAGTGCGGAGTGAGTACCTACAAATTACAATATGAAGGACTTACACTAATCTCAGCGCTTGTTATAATAGCTAAAGGTAAAAGGAGGATTCCATGTCGAGTGTCGACCATGTCCATTACTATTACCTGTAATAAAATTACAAGTAAAACCTACGAAATTTCCGCTATTATTTAGAGTATGAAAGAAAATCCTTTACTTGAAGGGAAAAGTTTTAAAATAGGTCGAGTGCAATGTTCTTATCTATTTTCCCTTCAAGTAAGAGCATCGATTTTTAAAATTTTTTTTTAAGTGTTTCCATGTTATATTAATAATGACATATATAGGTCACATAGGTTATATAGTTACATACCTAGATTTTGTATGATCACTATTTAATGATGACTGATGAGTAATATCCCTCTAAACACTTTAAACACTATCTTTTATACCAATCCTCATTCCTCGTCCTAATATAATAACTATAAAACATATTATAATTTGATTATTTCATATTTTAGTGAGTGGCTTGCATTTGTATATATAACACTATTATTAAAATCAACGCAGTTTAACAATGATGTATAGTTATATAGACATCATTTTATGTTACAACTTACCAACCGAGTAGTAAATAATTGCAATAATCGCATTAACATATTGTGAAGTCGATAAGGTAGAAACAGCAAGTCTCATACTCTCATTCTCGAATGAGTCTCGATATTCATTATTTTATGGCACATGACAACTTAGCAATATTTCGTGCCGGACTGCGAATAACACGAAAAGTTATACTAAGTACATATTAAATAAAATGGTAAGGAGATATAAGTAAAAATATATTAAAATTTGGTTTAGTTGATTAACGAATCATTCTTCTTATAATAAAAGATATTACTAATTGTAGTATATATTCTATAAGTATAGGTTATGCTAGTATCAAATAGATTTACGAATGACACGGCATATTCTATTAATTTGCTATTAATTCTGTAATTTTAGAAAAATATTAAAAATGAAATATTATTTTTTTAAAATACTGTTCAAATGAAATTTAATCAATTTCATAAGTCTCAAAAAATATTTATTTTAAAACAATACTAATGACAAATGTTTATTGATCATTTTATATTAATTTTTTTCAGAGTATTTTAGCATATAATGGTGGTGCTATTATAGCAATGAAAGGAAAGAATTGTGTTGCAATAGCAGCTGATCGTAGGTTTGGTGTCCAAGCACAAACCATATCTTGTGATTTTCAAAAAATTTATGAAATGGGTCCTCATTTATATCTTGGCTTGCCTGGACTTGCTACCGATGGTATGACCGTTATGGAAAGATTACGTTTTAGATTAAATCTTTATGAGCTAAAAGAAAATAGAAAAATTCATCCTAAAACATTTGCCTCAATGATTTCAAATCTTTTATATGAGAGACGATTTGGACCATACTTTGTTGAACCAATAGTTGCAGGATTAGATCCTGAAACTTTTACACCATTCATTTGCAATATGGATCTGATAGGTTGTCTGAGTCTGTCAGAAGATTTTGTAGTTGGTGGCACTTGTTCAGAGCAATTATATGGTATGTGTGAAGCACTATACGAACCTAATTTAGAACCCGATGATATCTTTGAAACTATTAGTCAAGCATTAGTTAATGCTTGTGATAGAGATGCTATATCTGGATGGGGTGCAGTTGTTCACATAATGTTAGTACAATTTTTATATGTTATCTTATTTTTAGTTATACTTTATAATGTACAAAATACTTTTGTTTTCAGTGAGAAGGATAAAGTTACTACAAGAACTGTAAAGACAAGAATGGATTAAAATATTTTCACAATTTAAAATGAATTTTTTATAATTAGGTCTGTATATGCAAAACACTTAATTTTATTAAACATTAAATGTTTCAAATCATTTTGTACATCATATTATATTACAGTGATTAAATTTCTTTTTACAATACCACTTTGTTCAAAATAATTTCATTTTTCATAAAATCTAATTCGTACAAACATTGAATCGTGTGTAAGTTGGATATTATCCATAGAACTTTATGTAATTGAAATATTAAAAAAAAAGAACCTTTAACTGAACTTCTAACGAATAATTTTGAATTGCTTAGCTAAACAAGATATTGAAGATTATTACATGTAGATAGATGTACTATTTATAAGTTATAATTTTTAATATAAATATTTATCAATTACTAAAATTTAAAGAGAATGAAATAAACTTTACTTTAAATTACATTATTTTTTATTTATCAGTAACAAATGGAAAAAAAATCTTAAATATTTATTACAAATTTTGAAAAGTAATAAGGTATATTTAATGTTAAAATTTAAGCTATAATATTTACTTATAAGTAATATAAGAAATAGTGTGTTGCACATAAATTCGAAATTATTTCTTGATGAAAATCAATAAAACGTTTCAAAGTATTAGGCAAACAAGCTTAGTTAATTTTTTTTTATCATCTGTGAATGTTCTTTAAATTCTTTACACATATATTCTTTACATAATTTGATGCATTGTGTCTTAAAGTGTTGAAAAAATAAGCTATTACATATTTGTCATTTCTCAATTTACTATATAGGTAGGTAAAATAATATTCCGTTCTACAGCCGTACTTAGGCTAAGTTTTTGTAACGGAAAATTCTAGCATTTTTGTTAAAATTTATTTATTTTTGTATACTTTTATATATTTAAGTAATCGTAAATCGTATAGTAAGGTAAATCGCGAACACAAACCGTCTTAAAGTCGGGAGAAAAATAGGCGTTTGTGAGTTGTCTCCTTTTTGAAACTGACTCTGAGTTGTCCTCTTTTTCAACTGGATTCTGAGCAGTGACGTTTTCCAAACAGATTCTGAGTTGTTGCCTTCTTACTTGGGAGCGACGATATAAGCTTATACAATCCCAAGAATTATCCTGATCTTATTCTGACAGCCGAAAAAACACATTTGCGTATGAAGCCAGTTTGTAGAAAACAAAAAATTTCGTAGAGAAAATAAAAAAAATTAATTATTTCAATATTTATCAAAGTTATTTATCTATTCACTATACCAACGAAGGTCTCTTCTACTATGTATATACATATATATACTTTTAAAAAAATTTCTTTAAGTCAAAAAAAAACTATTGTATAACTCAAAGTTTGTACCCTTGTTATTTTATGTATATTATAGGTACCCAAGTGGAAGTAATTGCTGTGTCTACAACTGTGCAAAAATGTGCCCGAGTATAGAGAATTGGGATATTTAATACATTTTGGCACATTTCGGCACATTTTGGTACAGCCCTAAACTGTTAGGCAACTTTTAACAATTTTGGCACAATATAGGTATAGCAGAAAAATTATTTCTATACTAGGGTATGCATATTAAAAAACAATATCATAATTTCATAAAATAACTAACATTATAACATTTAAAAAAATATATCCTAGTTAAATAAATTAACTAGCATTTTAACATTTTAAAAAATAAAAAAGCATCAGGTTCTAATAATTTAAATCGATACGTCGAGCTACGCGCAAATGTAACTATTGATTTTAACGTAAAAAACATGTGTATATCGATTTGTATTAGCATAAATAATCTAGATTATTAAATAAATAAATAAGGCACCTAGGTATCATTACATAAACTTCCTATACATGTAATTATAAATATATAAATATAAAATATTGTCCCTGATATGCAACGCGCATGTCCAAAGCGCGAGGAAATAACGGATAATATTGTTTCTGCAATCTTGGAAATTGGGTGGGAGGGTCATTGGGTGGTGTGGTCCCCCAACTTGAGGGTGAAAGTTAAGGGTGCGCGTGAGCACGTAGGTATTGCGTTCACTTTAGTTTAACAATAAAGCAGTTGAACTTCGACTTATGTATGTGTAAAAAAATAGTGGGGGAGAGCAATCAATTTAAGAAAGGAGTTGACATTTTTGACGAAAAGTACCTACCTATTATTGCATTTTATTTTGTAATACTTATAATCCACAAAAGGAAAACTTATTGCGATATACTTACATCTTCGGCATTGTTTGGCAACAAACGAATCACTAATTATTAAAGATTTTGAAAGTGTAGATGATGGATCAAAAATTTTATTATATCGGAAACAATAAGAGGATATCAATGATATTTGATAATAAGGAATTGATTTGTAAGTGCATAACATTCATTTTGTATATACTTATAAATTACCTAAATTATATCTGACATTTTTTAAGTACCTATATAGTTGAAATTACATGGATAGACAATAGTATTTTAATAAGTAATCGAATAAATACCTAACATAGTATTGCAAAAAATTTAATTGATTTAATTTTTTTATTTTACATAAAAATGTTTGTTCATGATTTCACATATATATTTATATATACATATATTTTAGGAATCTAAAGTCATGTGGACAATTATGCGAAGCCATCGCAAAGCAAGTTACCAGTCAGACTGGTGGTATAATAATCAAAAGGAAACTTTAATATTTTTTAAGAGAAATCTCTCTACAAAATATGATTATAGTCAACTGCTACAGTACAACAGTGAGCTAATGATTGATCTTCCACATCTACAAATAGAAATTCAAAATGATGGATAAATAAAATTATTGAACTTGTAGAAACGCTAGAATAGGCACATGTAAAGTCATAAATGTAGATTACGCTATATTTGACTAAAATAGCTAAGTTAGAATGAGTCATGCTCAACAGCATGTGCTTGCAAGTGCAATTGTCCTTGCCCTGTTAGTTGTATTGGGTATTCATGTTTTTCTTTTCCCCATGTATACATCTAGCCCAGCAACAAGACGTATAAAGATATCTTCATACGAGCAAGTCCTTTGTCATGATATTTACTCACGAGGTGTCAAAGTCTATCATAATAAGCATAAATCATTTTCATGTCCAAAGTATGGTATAGTTTCAGCAATACAAGGTGGTCGATTAGGTAATCAAATTTGGGAATATGCATCTGTTTGGGCGACTGCTAGGTTTGTTAAATTTCTTATTAATATATAAACTATTTCCATCGTGTACACGATCAGTATTGTACAATATAAATCAACTCGGCAGGGGAACTGGACTTGAACCTTTTATGCCTAGATGTATACTAAAAACACTAGAGGAATATTTTGAACATTTAAGCATACCACCTTTGAGTAGCATTGGCCAATGTATTATTAATATTGGGCAAATAGTTAATTCACTAGCAGAATGGAACAGCACAGAACAAAATATTATTATTCCCAAGTAAGTAGAAAGTGTATGGAAAAAAATTACATTGATTTATATTATATAATTGAATTTATTTTAGACATGCAGCATACTGGTCTTCAATTTTGGTATATTTGGATGACATGCGTCAAGAATTCACATTTAGAAAAAGTTTAAGGCAACATGCTGAAACAGTTCTAAAAGAGGCATCAGTACAGTACAATTTATCAGAGCCAATTTATGTAAGTATACATGTGCGTAGAACAGATTACATTGATTATCTTTGGCAAAAATTGAAAGTTCGGCCAGCTCCAGTTGATTATTATTTCAATGCAATGGATTATTTTGGTAAAAAGTACAAAAATGTCATATTCTTGGTGGCAAGCGACAATATAGCATGGTGTAAATATAACTTACATAGTCATAAATGGAGAATAAAATTTATTTCCAAAAATGATGCTAGAGGACCTGGAAAAGATTTAGCAGTATTGTCTGCTTGTAATCACAGTATAATAGATTATGGTACATACGGTTCTTTTGGTGCAGTTTTATCTGCAGGGGAGACAGTAGTTTATAATGTTTCTGCACATTTTTCTACTATGATTGCTGAAGCTTTACCAAATTGGAAAATCATGAATTAGATGTTGCCAATGAGAGATTTCAGTCTGAAAATTCTGTTCATTATGAGACATGATTAAAAATTTTTTTTTGAAAAATTTTTTTTAATTGTAATGAAAAAATTAATATTTAAAAAAATTTATTCAATAAAACATCATATAACAAAAATTTTATATTAAAGTAAATGTTGATAAGTAATACAAAATCAGAGTTTATAAAGAATGTATGCAGTAATCAAATCTTGATACAATCATTTTGACATTTGATAAGGTGCTGATAATAAGATGTGTGCACTTATGTTACATTATAGTTATTATAAATTTGCACATATTTAGAAATATAGATGATAGTAAACAATGTAAAAAATTAAAATCATAGAAAAAGTGGACCATTTTGTCCCCTTCAGTATTTATTTTATTTAAACATTGTATACAATATAAAATCTATCTATTTTTTTACTGTCTATTGATTCAAATTTATTAAAATTAATCGCAGTGACTTTGTTCTATCTTTAGATGAGAATGAAAATGAAACACAAACGAAAACTATAAATTAGAAAAAATCGTTTACTTTTGGGAATTTATAGAAATTCTATAAACAATCTGTCCTCTTACTGAGACTTTTGCAATGTACAATGATTTTGTCTGTGATTTTTTCTTATTGTGCCAAAATCTTCAAACAAATCTTTTATTAATCTCAATGAATCTAATATATATATATATATATACGAAAATATGGATATTCAAAGCTAGTTTAATGTTAAGTGTTTACAGAAAGATATATATGTATACATGATGTATTGCGTTATATTGAATAACCTCTTTAAAGAAGCAAAAATAATATTTATACAATTTAATAAATTTTCTAATCTTGTGATGCGCGTGTGCACAATATTTTCATTACTACAAAATGTAAAGGAATGCTCAGTGAATGTGTTTATTGTAAATTGCTAGTACATACTGTGATTGAAAACTGAGAATCATTCGAAAAATTATTGATACTTGCACTTAAACTTTTTTTAATTTACAAGATATAGTCAACTAAATAAATCTCAACATGTATTTACACTTGATAGTGCCAATTTAGCCTCCTCTTGACGAAAGTAATCATATGCAGAAGACTATTCAACTTTAAGGTTCTAATGCCACAGTCTATTGCATACGTATATTTACTGTGATATTAAATGTTGAAATAAATGTGTTGTAAAACCTATATATGTTTATGGTATATAATAAAGTTATTTCATGTGAATAATAAAATGTTTATTGTTTATTGGGTCTTGTTTGGGTTTTTTAAATTTACAAAAATTTCAGAAATTGTTTATTTTATTCATAATAAACAAATTATTTAAATACAAATTTTAATTTAGACAAACCATATTTGTTAAATTAAATATCAAATACACATGTACATATATACTTTTATATTTTATAAAATAAATTTTAAAAAAATCGCCAAAATAATAAAGTATAAAGTACATGTGTATATGTACAGTAAAATATGTTTACTATTTTTACTAATAAGACTTAATTTATAAGGCAACGCAGTTTTTATAAAAATAAGAATGTTCTATAAATTTAATATTTCAGATAACAGTCTTTTTAACCATTTTGAATTATATAGTCCTAATGCATTCATTTTATAACAATTGCAATAAATTAATATGAATATTATAATAGATTGTCATAAGTTAAATTTTTTTTTACAAATCTCAAAGATTTTATGTAATCTATGATGTCATGGGTATTTTTGCAATTAGTTTAAAAAAATATTTATTATAATACAATGGTAAATTATGCAAAATGAACTTCTTTTTAGTAATGAAAGTGTTAATTTATTAGTGTGTAAGTAATGTTTTGTATTACTTATTTTTAATTTAATTTTGGAATTTCAAACTTGTTTCCATATGTTAAAGCAAGTACCCTTTTAAAAGTTTCAACCACATTGCTAACTTCATGGCAAGGTAGTGGTACATATTTGATTAGAATATCAATCATTCTAGTTAAATCAGTAAGTAAATATGGCTTATTTGCAATTTTATCTTCTGTTGCATAATCCACATAAGTGTTAAATTTTTCAAGAGCTTTTTGTACTTTTCTCTTTATTTCTCTGTCAGTCACTAGATCCTGAAAGTAAAGATATAAATTAAGTATCATTCTAAACAATAATAATTTAATGAATGTATTAATATTTACATGAAAAGATAATAAATATTCATATGTAGGCCAATCTTTTGTGCATGCTATACATTCACATGTAAAGTAAAACTGTTTTAATTTTTCTTCTCTTTCAAATTTATTCATCGTAGCATAATGACTCCCATAATTGTCAAAAATCTGTAATCATAAAAATTATAAAATTAAAAAGCATTTCAACAAATTACAGATTCTCATGCTGTACAATCAAATCTCTACCTGTGAACCTTTTTCTATGGGAGTAATAGCAAAAATAACCATGTGATTTTCTGTTGAGCATCTGGATACATTTGGATGACAGCTATGATTAATAAGACTGCAGAAAGGTAAAGCTGATGCTCCTATGTCAACTGTGTCAATCCTACGTTCCTCTTCATACTAAAATAATTATTTTAAAAATTAAATATCTATTAACACATTAAATCCTATTCTACAAATTTACATTGAAGTATAGAAATACACTATGAATATTGCTTGGAATTATTTGCATATGTCGCAAAATTAGTCCTCCAAAGTATGTGGCATCTAAATTTGTACACATTACATTTATATCAGGATCAAACTTTTTTCCAAATAAAGTTGTAAGTGTATATAAGTAATAAAGAATGAATGCAGCTTTTAAAGCTCTTTCGAAAAGGTCAGGAACAGAACGCTTTTCTGTGTTAGTTACAAGAGAATATATACTATAATATTTATCACTGTGATATAATCCATCTTCTCCAAAACCTTTTTTTTGAGGATCTAAAAATAATATTAATATAAATAAGCTTCCAAATAGATTTTAATAGTTTAAATATTACCCAATACTTAATACTAACCATTGCATTTGTCAACTGTGTCCAATTCATTTTTTAATTTCTCTAAGCTTCCTGCCTCTCTTAAAGCTAATATGGCAAGTCTCAAACTAAATAAACTACATTTATTGTAACCTAATTCTAATAAATAACCAGTTATAATACATTCTATATCATGATGTCGACTCCATGCTTGAGTTTTACATTTATTAGAGCAATACATAGCATGAATACAAAATTCGCAAGGTATCATTGCCCAATGAGCTTGTAAACAATAAGAACAGTGAGTAAATACCTCTTCAGGCATAAGCAGTGTAGCATAAGGTTTTTCAATCACCAAAATTTCACCTGGATTAACTTTACGAGTAGTTACTACATGTCTTCCATATTTATCATTATGTTGAATAGTTAATGCTTCTGAAGCACAAGGTATTTTTTTATTTGGAATAAGAGTTGGAAAATCTTTGAGCTTATTATTTTCAAATAATGATTTTGAACTTATTGAATTTTCTTCAACTAATTGTAATTTTTGTTCAAATTTTTCTTTATCAGCATTATCTAATTTTATGTTCTCAAGCCAACGTCTAGTTTCTTCAATAGCATCTTTCATATTAACACAATTTTTCAAAATATTTAAGCATTCAATCTTTCGACATAAAAGCTTTCCTTTTAAATGATTTGGATAATTTAATTCCAAAGACCTGTTTATGTCTTGAACACATTCTTCGTATTTACGTAAATTTATTAATACTGCTGATCTATTAGCATATGCTAAAGAGAGTTCTTGAGACGCATTGGGAGCTACAGCTATACTTTGGGTATATAATTCCCAGGCTTTGATAAGTTTGTCAGTTTGGTTCTTGCTCGTTATATAAATTCTGTTTGCTTCATTTCTTAAATTAATTGATATCTGTGAATTTTTACTGCCACACTTGTTTGGTGGTATTGTGTTAAACATGTGCATAGTTTGCAAAGCCATAACAACCCTTAATTCATCCGTTTGCATAACTTTAAATTTAAATGTCATTTCATTTGTTCTTCCTGCAGCGTTTATTTTATTAACTAAAGTATTTCTTATATCATCCATTATTTAATAATGTGTGTAGCAATATATATTAATTTAATATTTTTTTTATATTTTTGATTCGAGTGATCTTGATTTTTATAACCTGCAATTCTAAATTTAACATTATTAAAAGTATACTTTGATTTACAACTATTTATAAAACTATTTTTTTACAATGATAAGAATCTTATGTAGAATTTTAAAATAATAAAAAAAAATATTAACTAACCTCCTACTTATGTAGGATATATTTTTTTCGCATTCAAATACTAATTCATTGCAGTACCATAAATTATTCCAACCAAAAAGGTTAATGGGATCAACTTTAAAGATCTTTGTCTTTCTGACCTTAATTTATGATGCTATTTATATCAAATGAAAATTAATGTTTAACAAAGTGTTAAAACAATATAGGTATATGAAAATGTATAATATTGAACTTGCATATGCAGAGACATATCTTAATTTCTATATATATATAAATCATAAAGACTCGTATAACATTTAGTATAATAGCAAGAATTTTATACAAGTTCACAAAATAATGTACCTACATATAAGTGTTTCATAATGTAATTTTACAATTATCGAAGAAGTCTATACGTAAACAACAATAAATAACTAACTTGAAAATCGCGCTGACAATGGTATTGTTACGCCGCCTTACGGAATACGGCAAAACTTATCTAAAACGGTCCAGCGACCATCAGGCTGGGCAGCAGAGTCCACTAGTTCAGAGACCAACCAGAGTGCCGAGTGCGTGTAGGACTATTGCTACTGCCGGTACTGCCGGTACTGGGTATCTCTCTGTTATGTCTGTATAGTTTGACAAACTGAGTAGTGACTTAGTGAGTACTGAGTAGTGAGTTTATAGCTGTAAGCATACTAAGCTGACTCAGGGCATAAACGATGCCGTGACTGTCCATGGTGGCAACACCAGAGTCTACTCTCTACGTCCAGTCCAGTCCAAAGTCTCTGCAAAGTACCTAGACAGACGGGTTTGAGACCTGGAAGCCTGTGGGCTGTGTTGTCCGTGTATTCATAAAAGTCAAGTACAGCAACAACTGGCAAAATGAAGATGGCGGAAGGATCCAAAATTATAAGAAGAACTAGGCCAGGAACTAAGTCAAAGGTTAATCAAAAACAATTTTTAGTAAAAATAAACTTTTAAAAAATATGGTGCACATATTCAAGCGCCTTGACCAATAATTGATTGAACACAACTTTCATGTATTAGCTTTGCCTGTCACACTCCCATGAAAATCAATGGATGCCTGCTTGAAATTATTATTTTTATGTGTTCTATTCTTTGCAGGTCTAAAAATACCGTCGGTTAAACTTCAATTCTGTATTATTTTTTTTCATATTATTTTCTTTATTGATAATAAAATATTTACTTTGTAATTTTTACTTATCATTTCAATTACTTTATATTGTAATGAACTTATACAAACTTGAACTTTTTAATTTGTTAAAATAAATATATATAAAAGTATAATTTTTAATTTATTAATTTTAATTTTAAATTATTGCAGGACTTTAACAGATGGCCAGATGAGCCCTTTGAAGAAATGGATAGCACTTTAGCTGTCCAGCAATATATTCAGCAAACTATTAGAAGAGATCCAGCAAATATTGATCTTATTCTTAATATGCCAGAGTCACAAGATGAAGGTGTTTGGAAATATGAACATCTAAGACAGTTTTGCATGGAATTAAATGGTTTAGCAGTGAGATTACAAGATGAATGTCATCCTGAAACATGTACACAGATGACAGCTACAGAGCAGTGGATATTTTTGTGTGCAGCGCACAAAACTCCAAAAGAATGTCCTGCCATTGATTATACGAGACATACTTTAGATGGTGCTGCTTGTTTATTAAATAGTAACAAATATTTTCCAAGCAGGTAATTTAAAATATATTTTAATTAGTGATTATTTACATTCAAAGTTAATTATCATACTATTTATTATAGAGTAAGCATTAAAGAATCTTCAGTTGCCAAACTTGGATCAGTTTGTCGTAGAGTGTACAGAATTTTCTCACACGCTTACTTCCATCACCGGACGATATTTGATGAATTTGAAAATGAAACTTTCCTTTGTCGACGGTATGTATGCATAAAAGCTTATTAATGGAAAGATTATAATCGCACCCAAAAAATTAATAACTTACTTAAGCCGTTTAATTATTCTATAGGTTTACAGCTTTTGTAACAAAATATAATTTAATGTCAAGAGATAACTTAATAGTACCAATAATGGAAGGAGAAGGAAATACTGAAAATGAAGCATAATTTAGTTATCAAGTATCAATTATTCAACTTTGCATACATATGTGTCAGCAGCAGTTTAATGTAAGTTTAAAAAATTAATGTGAAATCGACTATTCCACATTTAAATCATCCCAATATCGCATAAAAAGGCAGAGTTAAATATAGTTTTAGTGTTTCAACTAGTTTTATGTATTATATCAATATAATCAGATGCAACAGATTAATTATATATCAGGAAATCAGAAGAAATAGTTTTATATAATTTTTATACAGTTTATTACTTAATTTTAAGCTACTAAGCTTATATTAAAATTTAATTTAATTTAAAATTTCAACATTGCATTTAATTTTAATTTTCAGTCATTCTTAAAGCTTTATAGAAAATATTTGTCATAAACTAAAATAAATTTTATTTAATAATTTTTCTTAGATTACTACAAAAATTGATCGTGCGCATTGAAAAATCAGGAGACAGCTATCTGCAGCTTAGGACTTCACAGATCCAATCTTAGTTATAATTTATCTTTAGTTATTTGGTATCTGTTTAAAGTTTATCTTTGAGACTGTACTATTATTAATCACTTGCTGTTGGCTTAAACATTATTCTACTTTTTTAATCGATTTACATTCTGTGCACACCAGATTATCTTTCATTCTTATCATAAAAATTTTTTATTGAATAAACTATATTTTACATATTCAATTTTGATATAACATTTAACTACTTTAAATTAACTAATTTAATAAAATATGAATTATAATGAAAAATGTTACAAAATAATCTGCCCATGAAATTGAATTATCACATTAAAAAAAATAAATGAAAACTACTATAACTAACTTTAAGATTATCAAGTGCCGAGAAATTGTTTCGTAAAAAATAAATTGTGCAACGTAAATGAATGAACAAATTATTAACGCTTTATAAAGCATATGACGATCGTTTACTGTAATTAATATTCTCCACTAGTTATTGAGTAAAACACGTGACCTTGTAAGAATTTAGATATGTTAGTCATTAATACTGTATTACACTTATTAAAAGCACATTTATCTTTGTAATTACAAATTCAGCATTCTAGACTTTTTTTCTGTTGTTGTAATCATTATTTATTTTATAGAAAATGTTTTAGATACCAACTCATTTCATTTCTGTTTTGAATGTAAAATCAGATGTCGCAGGTACTCTAATAATTGGTAATTTTGTATCAATTTCGGAAACCAGAGGTTAAAAATATGATTTATTGGAATATCCTGTAGCTTAATACTACATAAAATCTTTAATTATATAACACTTGTGGATAAATTCAAGAATTTAGAAAAGTTTTTTTAAGGTACACAAAAATTAAGTCTAACATTTTTTTTAGATGTATTATAAATCTATTTTAATGTAAAATATTGATGAATATTGTAACTCATAAAGAAGGATACCAACGATTGCCTCCGTTTTATATGTCAATAGGGAACGCATAAAACTACTACAAATATGAAGAATTTATGTAAATTTAAAGATTTCAATACAAGTGGGGATATATTTTGAAAGTAATTTTTTGCACTTTTCACTAATTGTCGCACGAAATCTTGACATTTCCATTTACTTCAATAAACTTCACGTTTTTTCTTTTCAATTATCCTCACACTTCTCCAAATTATTTTTTTTTAACTTTCATATTTTGACAAGTTCTAAGGAAAATAGCGTTTTGTACATTCCACTGCATTCCTCTATACTTACTATAACTTCGTTGGCATCGTCCTTTAAAAATAAAAATACCTTATCACTGCCAAAATTATGGACACTATTTATCAAATTTGGTAATAAAAAAAACGGTTGAGCTTTAAGCACTGTGAGCAAGGTATACAGGGTGTTCCATTACTTTTTTAAGCTCTTAATTGGTCATTCAAATATAAATATTGTTATTCGCAACGATTGAGACTGTTCAAAGACACATCTTTTTAACCACTAAAGTTACAGCACTAATGGTGTACAACTGCAATGTCATAGCAATGAAATCAACTGATTATCTTACTATTATAAAAAACAATACAATAATATAATATTACTGCGTGCGAAACTGTCATTTGCTATGCAACAGAAAGAATGTACTATGTACATAAAAACTGTAAATAATATAAACATCAATGGCATCACTAGTGGTGTAATTGATAAGCGCATAAAGAGTGCAAAAATTAAATTAATTTAAAAAAAATGAAAGAAAGAAACATTCACTTGGATGAAAACTATAATAGAAAGTTTAACTTATCTATCTAAATATATTCTTTTCTTTAAATGTATTAATTAATAAAAATGAACATGTAACGCGTGTGTTTTCACGCGTCATTATTATCTATGTATTAATAGAGAATAAACCTTTCTATACCTATTATGTATCTCTTTAATCATCACCTCTAATTTTTTCGGACAGCATCTTATTCAAAATTGGTAGAATTGAATAATTATGAAAATGATGGTTGTTACATGTATATGTATCAAATATTAATTTTCACGCAAAGATAAAAGTAATTTCAGAGACGAAAATAACATGTGTTTTTAAGGGAGCCTTAAAATAAATTTTCCGTATTACATTTTACCAATCGATAAGTAAATAATTCGTATTAATTAAAAAAATAGTTTGAATTGAAGGGCCCCATGCAAGAAGGGGCTCAGCGCTCGAAAC
>UELU01060327.1:423-11563 GCA_900490025.1 Megastigmus dorsalis
GGGGGGGGGGGGGGGGGGGGGGGGGTTGCGTGGGCGCAAGGCGCTACAGTCGGTGCAGCGTTTCTCGCAGTCGGACGCGGCGGCTGCGGTGCGCGTACACGTATACACTTGTGTATACTAGCAGTCGAGCTCTGGGTCTCTGCATCCTGGGAGGGCTTGTACAGCGACCGCTTAGCTTGGGATCAGGATTCGCGAGAGTCCGCGCAAAACGACTGCTCCGGGGTCCGGTGCACTTTATAAGAGGCCTCGGCTTCGTTAAGTCCCCGATCTTATGGAGGATGCCGCGATCTACGCGTTTTCTATAGCCTTTTGGAAATATCGCGCGCTCTTTGCGCTTTTACTTCTGATTCTCCTCGTTGCAACTGTGTGCACTTATCGAATGCATCGCCGAGCGAGGTTTAATTAATAACCGTTCCCTCGCGATCGTTTAAAATAGTTGTGTCCGGTCCTTTATTTTTGTACCCGCCAAGGAAATTTATCACGAAGTAAAAGAGATAATACCGCGCAGGATATACCGAGAGACTGCGGCAATTATATTCTAGGGACTTGGTCTTGCCTCCCTCTCTCTCTGTCTGGCGATGCATACACTGCGCGCACGCTCGGCCTCAGTTCCTTCGTCTCGTGTCCCGTCCCGTCCCGTCTCGCTCTCCTCTCTCTCTCTTTCTCTTCTCTCGGCTCTTGGGCCGGCCGACGTGTACACGCGTGCAGCGCGCTATTCGCCCACGTTTTTCAAGTTGCGATAGTTTGCGCGCGGAACGGCTTCGGTCCGCGCTCGTGTCAGCATCGGCAGCGCGGTGTCTCGGTATGCGCGTAAGTACCAGCTGCTCGCACACAGAGACTCAGAGAAAGAGAGAGAGAGACAGTCAGACAGGCACAAACGACAAGGGACAGAGTGACTGGCCGCGGTTGGACTGCGCCGCCCATAAAATGCACGGACTCGTGAAAAATACCGCAGGCCGGATCGACGCGTGCAGCATACGCGGGGCAAGCTCGCGCGTAAGAGACTCGGCGGGGTGATAAGTATATGGCGGTTGGAGCCCAATGACTCCGCAACGCAACAAGTGCTCGCGGCCGATGATCCGCACACGCTCAGCTAGCAGCTATTAATATCGCTTAATATTATATTACGTTGGGTTTTAAGAATAAGCCTCATTAGGGGACTATCGGGGCGAATTCATGCACGTGCGTATAGACAATTGAGCCTTCCTATGCCCATTGTTTCCACGCGCTGCGCCGCGACTCCGACTGCAGGAATTTATAATGTTGTTCGAAGCGAATTTTCTTGACACACATCTCGAGAATTTACATCGGCGCGAGATCCCGAGATGACGACTTCTTTTTGGACCGAAGACCGTCGGCGAGCATTGATATATAACGCTATTATTCTTCAGGCAGTTAAATGCTAAATTTAGAAGACCGAAGAGCAAAAGTAAAGGGCTCTTATTATATTACTCAATTTGTTTGTATAGATAATAGCATTGCATCAACTGTTGCTAATGATGCATGCAAATGCGATCGAAGGTTTATGGACGAATTATTGCCATAACGCAGTGGAGGAAAAGGGAATGTAATAATAAAACTTTATAAAGTATAAGGATCTGCGGGGATCTGGGTTTTATTCGCGGGCAAAAAACGATCGCGCCCAAACATTCCGATCCCACGCGAATCTGTATCCCCTAACGTTCTTTCGTATATATGAGCTGATGCCTTGTCGCCGCGCGCGCCCGCACCGTAAGCACAACTCTCGGCACAACTATTCATTCTTCGTCTTTCTCCTGCACTCAAGCATGAATATTAATAATCATACGGGGGCAAATACTCTAGTAGTCGATCGCATTTTAGATAACTTCGTGATTCGTGAATGTAAAATGATAAAATCCGTCGATGCACGTTATGTTATATTACGTGTATGCCTAAATACGACGCATTACTGTTACTGGATTTAAGGAAAAATCAGCTACGTACGCGTCTCATTTTGCAATACAGATCAAAACAGCTTAATTTCGATAGTATTTAACAGCGCGAATACTAATTTTGACTTGACTGTAAACTATAATCGTTATTGCTAAATGGACAAATAGACATTTTGTAATTTGAAAATATATCGTTAAAAATTTCAGGTCCGAGGAATGCAACTTTCAACTTTCCTACGAAATGGATTATTAAGTGTATACTTTTTAAGAATAGTCGCATTATTAAATCGTCTTAGAAAAATTTTTACTATACTTTAATATTAGGTAAATGTCTTGCATTTGTATAATGTTTACTTGAAAGTAGATGAATACTTTACTGTGTAGAAGAGCAAGCCACGCGTAATTGATGATAATACATAAAGCATAAAGCCTTGTAAATAAACTCTATAAAACTAATAGAAAAAATATTGCAGTGTGCAGATCTTGATAAGACAGTTTTTTTACTTAATGTGCAGCAACATATTATTATTATAGTTAAATGTTTTTTTACCGTCAGTTTTACACGTTGTCCATAATAGACAATAAATGCTTAATTATTCTATATGTATAATTAAATTCAAAAGGCCCAAGATTGGGACTATTTGATTAAATTTAAATTTTTTTATTGAATCAATGAAGCCATCATTATTGCAGACGGTGGGTTTACCATATAATTCCTATTTTAATATTTGGTTAAATGAAGGAAAACGTTTAGTTATTATAAAAACAATACCTATCGAATTTTCGTACTATCAACTAAATATTTCATCAAACCTAATACCTTAAATTATTCTTTGATTTAACCAAATATTTTACTTAATATAACCCGCAATGAATTGACTTAATTTTCTTTCAATAAAAATTTTCTTTCTTATCACTGTAACGACGACCATTTACGCAATTATAAGTGTGATGGTACTAAGTTTTGACTTGTACGATAATGAAACTTGAAAAGGGTACAGGTAAAATAACCACTGAAACGCATACAGGTATGTGTATGTTGTAACACATTAATTATACCTAAACAGATAATAAATTAACTAAGTGACTCGTAAAGCATTCGTATTTTCATTAAAAAATTCTAGCCGCCGATTTAATTCTTTTGAATGATGTAAATAGAAAAATAATTCGGTATCTAATAAACAGATAATCACTAACATCAAAGTAATAATGACCAATGGATAATTTATTATTCTAATTCCGGAGAAAATTAATTTGTAGAGTATATACGAGATTTAGCACAGTTGCACTTGCACACACTACTCATTCCTTAGTGTCCATTTAAGCAGTGGTTTCTGCGCAATCCCTTTTGCAGAGTAACAAAAAGGATAAATTAATTATAACGAATGTCAGATAATTTATTTTAATAATATTATATTATCGACACCAAAGAATATAATGAGAAATTGCGCACCTTTTGGATGAAAAAGTTTAACGAGTTCTGTTAATATCCAGCATCGATTAGCTAAGTATTATTATTAATATTGGAAGAATTAACAACTTGTTTTCATATTAGTGCAAGTGCAACATTAGAATATCTAATACTTTCAAGCTAAGCTACGAATAGTAGCCGAAGATATATATATAAGTATCGATGCAATGAGTCGAAGAATTAAAAAAAACGGAATTTCGCTTCACATCCGTTTAAAGTCAAATTGAATGAGTTGTGAAACTGTGTCATATAACAGGCGTATACGAATTTACATATTTGAAAAGGTAGTACATTGCGTAATTTTCAGGACTTTCAAAGTCAGGATCGTACGATATATATATATATATATAGTAATAAATGATTTTAATATTAATGAATAATAAAATTCAATGCGAGAGATGTTTATACTGCTGCCATAATAGGTATATAATAGTGAGAAACAGATTTGACATTATTTCTTTTAGATAAAGGTGAAGTATATAGGTAGACATTAGCAATTGAAATTGTTTTTCTTATATTTCATACCCAATGTAACCCTCCCTATGTAGATATTGGTAGCATTGCATTACAACTTAATTATATATGGAGGGGAATTATGAAGGTTTGTTAGCCAGCCGAGAAACGATGGTAAGTTTGCTCGTAGATGGAGACTTTGCGCGGTGTTCTTTCCCGGCAATAGCAGCCGCACTAAGTAAGCCACTTATTTATTCTCGTTCATATTATAGTCACTTTCGAAAATGCAAATTGGCGGTTTTTTTTTTTGTTCGGGTCTGCCGGGCGGAGCATAAGTATAGGCAAGCATTATAAGTTATAAGCAGGGGGACATAAGAGCGGCAGCAGCTGCGTTTTTGCACCGCGAACGCCGCGGTCCTCCGCGTGTATAAGGCAATATTGGAGCGTTCGCGCGCGCAGATGTGTCATTTGTCGGATTGCGGCGCTTTGGCCGCGCGCGGCTCGCGTGATCGCTCGACGGATTCGGAGCTCTTTGCTGCCTCGAGCGAGAAGCGTGGGCGAGGGGGGCTCATACACGCATATGCGCACATATACGCACACATACTCACACACACATATATGTATGGGTATAATACACGCGAATGGGACAGTCGGGACAGTCGGGAGGCCGCGGATCTGGGAGAGCTGGGCTGATACCGACGATCTGTACACGCCAGTCTCTCTCTCTCTCTCTCTCTCTCTCGCGCGCGCGCTCTCGCCATCTCTCAATGAACGCCAACATCATGAATGGGCCAGATAATCGAGCATAAAATATATACCCACTCCGTTATCTTTTTCCCTTTGTCTTTCTTTGCTTTTCATTGTAGCTGCGATATATACATACGGTACGAGGAGCATGGGAGAATGCCGCGGTGCGCTGAGCTTTCCTTTCTCATAATTCTCATAATAATAAATTTCGAGATCTCGAGTGTTTCCTTACTGCCTATATACTTCTATATAGTTGTACGAAAAGCAGTCGTTGAAAAATACTTTCAGATATCGCGGTTGCTCGATCCGTTCGCGTACAAAAGAGTTTTCGAGAAAATCGAATCCATTGTATATGCCTATACTCTGCCATGTAAAATCAATATTGCTAAAGCGGACCCGTCTCTAGCAATCGACTACCTAAGATTATATAGAAGCTGCTAATTACCAATTACTAATTTACTCTCGGAAGATATAAGTAATCATCTTTAAACTTTTCAAGATTCTTTGCAATTTTTCCTACTATACCCACTTGAGATGATCGTAGCGAATCCGTCGTAGAATAATATTTCGGTCAGAAATCTTTTGCAGATCCAAGAAGGCTTTAGGCTTCACCATTGGGACTCGCGTACATTCATGATACGAGAATAACCGGAACAGAGTCGCCTACGCACTTTCGACTTCGTCTGATACTGGTTCGAGATCAGCGTTTGCGCGTAGAAAACAGTATCTTAATAGTTTTAGCTCGCTCCGATGCAAACCTAAGAAGAGGAAAACCTCGTAACATCGATTACGATTATTAATAACTGCAGGCATTACTTAAAATAAATATTGAGGACTGAAAAAAGCCTTATTTTAGTTTGTCACTGTTTTATTATAAAAAATCATTCACATGTTTAATATAACGTCTTTTTTATCTTATGAAATGTATCTGAACTATGTACACGATTTAACAAATATCTTTATAAATATTTTTATAATACAATTTATTTACAACAGACTTGGCTTTAACTAATTTCGGCTGTGTCTAGTAGAGTATTGAGGTTGGTTGGCGACCAGGTTGTGCCGTTATGACAAACAAACAAAGTGTCACTGTCGATATAAGCTTGCACATTGCCAACTTTATAAATTTGTTTTGCCTCGCGATATCTGTTTGGAAGCGGCATGAATAGAATGCCTCTTTCTTCGCATTTCTTTTGCACCAAATCCTTAAAACCTTGAGGAATTTGTGCTACTGTTCTCATGGCTTCTGCTAATCTCTGTAACAAAATCAAAATAGTTGTCAAGTACTATACGTTTTTAAACTATATTTAAGTACTCTATAAGAATCGAAAATAATTGGTCACTTCAAACTGACATTCACTTCTAACTTTAATTTTTAGCATTATTTGCAATAAATAAATTATTTTTTTAATATTTTTGTAAGAAAATCATTTAGCAAAATAATACTAGTACTACTTATAGAATAATAAACTATTTCTCTAAAATTTCACATTACTATGAAATTTTAAATCATTCAGCTAAAAATACACATTACATTATTTGCTAAACTTTTTCAGTCTTCGGTGACTATTTTCTACTCGAATTAGTTGAATATTATAAGTTAAATTATTACCTCCATCCTTGGTTGGGCAATTTGAGAGATTGGAGTAGCCTGACTACGCTCCAGAGTTGTTAAATATGAAACCTGTTCGACCGAACCTGGTTGTAGCCCCACAGGAATTGAAACTGCCCTGTTCATCATTTCCAGCGCTTTTCTAAAGTGCTCTGTAAATGAAATTTGTAGTTCAAATACTTTGACATAAATTTTGATATAAAAATTGTAATTAATGCAATGTAATCTATTACCTTTAATCATTGGCTCAGCAAGAAGCTTATCACTAAGCATCCCCTTCCATCCTGTGTACCAGCTTGTTACTTGTTCATAATTAGGTGAATGAGTCAACCATAATCCTAATACTTGTAACCACTTAGGGAAGAAAAATTTATCTAATAATGAAGCCATTGTATGAACCGGAATCAAATCTTTCCACTCGTACACGGAATTCCATTGATCCAAATGTTGTTGATGTGGATTGATGATTATCTCTGAGAGTGTAATTTGTAGTTTTGGTAAAATATTTTTTACTAAAAAGGCGTCCATATCACCCCTTGTGAAAACTTGTGTCCATGGTTGTAACATTAATCTTGCCGAACGATCTGATGGATGCCAAGCACCAAGAGCAGAACCAAGTTTTCTCCTAATTATTGGATATATTAAAGTGTCCATTCGATTTCCTATGAAATAATATATAGAAAAATAAACGTGGTACTTTTAAACGTGGTTATTACTACTTCTATTAGGACTGAAAAAGTTGCATAAGAAAACTTACTCATTAGTGGTAACCATGGATGAATCCATGTGTGAATTGGAACAGTATCTGTTAATGGGTTCCATTCTTCTACCTCAAATGACAACTTCGGAAGAATAATCAAGTCCAATAAATTATCCAAAATCCACGAAGGAAGCAGTGGTAGCCAATATTCAAGTAAATCGATAAGACTTTCTGGTTGTCTACAGGTCCAGTTCCTATAATTAAAATAAATAAATATATTTTTTGTATTATATAAACATACAAAAATATTATTTCTTATAATTTTTACTTACTGTACGGCAATCCGAACCGTCGGCATCCATGCATTCCAAACTAGTTGGTCATACGGATTCATGGCTCTAGTTTGCTGGTTTAATTTACCAAATTCTAAAATATCTTTCCATTCTTTAAATAACGCTACTGGTAACTTTGGATGCGTAAGAGGATTCCAATTTGTAAGATGTTCTTTGATTTTCGGGATAATAAAACTGCAAGCTAAATCTCCCAAATTGTATGCTTTATATTCTTCATAGTGCCTCTCTTGTAAAATCTTAAACGATTCTGAAATCTCTTTTAAACTCATATCACTATTTCTATCTACTAATTTATTAACCATAGCTAAAGCATTTTCTAATGTTCCAATTAGTTGTGCATGCTGATCAACAACTTTTATTAAAGTCTCTTTTTCAGCGTCAAGAGAAATTACTCTATCACCGAGATGCTTTATTCTTCTATCATTTTGAATTATATTTTGTTCACACATATCTACAAGCATGTCCAAATTATGCTCCAATTCTGGTAATGAAAAGTTCACTTTGGTTTTTTTATTAGTTGTAGGAAAATTTTCATCTGGCAGTAATTGACGCTTGCCCAATGCATGATATCCACTAAATACTCGCTGTTCAGGTGTTGTCATATCAGTAACTTTACATTTAACTATGTCAGTATTTATTATCGGTACTTTTCTGTTAGGTTTCAATCTCCCATCTTCCAATAGTTCATCTACACTGCGATAAGCATAATTTGATTGCTTCTTTTCTCCCTTGTCAATTTTTTTCCAATGTGAAGACTTATTTTTGACCGACTTTTTTGAGTCAGAGTCTTCTGGTTTTGTTTTAATTTCTGCCAACTTTGGAACTTTTTCTGGTCCATATGCACCAATAGCACCTCTTCCTTTTCGCAGTCGCGCTTCTACAGGAGCACTTATCCCCTGTAATTGCTTTCCCAATCCTTTACCTGGTTCAAAACCCATTTGAAGAAGCAATTTTGTCCCAATGCCCTTTGTATGTAATTCCCAGGTACCAACACCTGTTTTCATAAGTTCTGGATTTAATGGAGTTCTTTTTTTCCTCAATCCAGCAATATCGTTGCCTAATGTAAAGTTGTAGGATGGCTTAGCTGCACGACTCCTGGATATTTCCTCTTCTGATTCACTACAAAAAATATTTTATGTTAATATAAAGCAATTTTTCACAAACTTCAAAAAGTTATTCAAATAGACTATTAAAAATAAAAATAAGAATTTTAAATAATACATAAACTATATTAAAATGGTTATATAAAAATAGAAATTTTAAAATAAATTCTATAATTAAAAAACAATTTACCTAGAACTATCTTTTATCCTCATTGTATCATTTTCTTCTTCATCCTCATCACTTTTTTCCTTTTTTGGTTGACCTGCCTGTTGGACTCCTCCCGCTACAAAACTAACTGGTGCAGTATAGTTTTTTGGTGCTCTACTGAAAGATGGTCTAGAATCTTCTTCATCACTATCGCTGGCCCAAATACCTTAACAAAAAAAATCATAGATTAGAGTTATTAAAATAAAATATTTTTAAAAATATTCAATAATCATATAAAATTATGCAGGTTGCTATTATTCCAAGTATTTTCTCACTTTGCTTCTTAATTTGGAATAAATAACCTGATTTTAATTTTCTATAGCACATATTTTTATACACGGATTCTGTTTTCAATAATATGTTTTATTTACATCTAAAATTCCTAAATTTCACAAATATTTAAAAAATAAGACAATTTGACAATATCGTTACAAAATGTTCTAAGTTGAGTATTAATAATTATTGCTAACATACACAAATTCCATTTCAAATAATAAAGAACTTTGCACGAACTTTATGGAAATTGGCCCTTGGTTAAATTGACTGAAACTTTGGAATAATGTACTTTTGGATGTCCTGATCAGGTCAAACATCTAATTTTACGTTGCACAGTATTTATAAAATCCTTTAACCCATAATATTTTAGACTTCCTGATTAAAAGTTTTAACATCCGAAAATGTATAGTTTCTAAAATATTAGAGATTAAAGAATTTTATGCATATATACTATACCATGTAGAATCAGATGTTTAAACTTCTGTATCTCAGAAACTGGTCATTTTCAGATTCGGGTCCAGTGGGACTTCTGATCAAGACGTCAAAAACTACATTGCTCAAAAGTTTTAGTCAATTTAATTAAGGCCAATTTCCATAAGGTTTGTGTAGGGTCATTTTATTTTGATCTAAGATGAAATTGATTTTTGAGAATCAAATTTTATTAAATCCTGTATAACGTTTGGGCAACCTGTTTTATTGCCCTAACCTAGAACTTTGTTTTTAAATTAAATTATATCAACGAATAATACTGTAGAATTTTTTCTGTTTATCAATGACATGATATTAATTTTAACAATATTAGAAATAAAAGTAAAAATATATAGAATAAATATTATTGTAATTTTAACTTACCCAGCATTTGTTGTTTTTTAGACAACTTCCGACGAGGTCGATTGATATTAAATTCATTTTCTAAATCATAATCCGATATTTGGAACTTTTCCATTTCTTCGTCAGCCATTTTGTTATTGTATATTATTTTACTGTGTTAATGATAAATTACTTAAATTAGTTTACAACAGATACAAGTTTTATAAAAACTATTTACATATGACCAGTCCGTACTTTTATACTTTAAGTACGCTGTTATACAACTTTGCTTAACGAAAGAAAGATGACTTGAGTTAGTAGAAAAAACCAGAGATTATAGTAAGATTATACGTGTTATGATGCTTCAGTTGTTCAAACCATTATTATTAACTATTAGCCATTATTAAGCAAACACATTACGCACAACCGGCACGACACGACACACGACGTTGCGCTTAAACTCTGGCTCTTCATCAATCATCAGAGCCTCTTCCCATGCAAAAGTGAAGCTACCCCAGCGCAGTTATTATCCCATAAGGCAGGTGGCGCACCAAGCTAACTCCGGTATTAGCGAGCGTGCTTTCCCTGACGGGCCCGGGTTCGCGCCCGATACCGGACAATTTTTTTTTTTACTATTTTTTACTTTTTATGTTCAATCTTTTTTTCTACAATTTCTTTGTACTTGTTAATTATTTTCTAAATAAACTTATCCCTACAGAAGCACAAAAATAAAGAAAAATATGTTTTAAATTAAGTATAAAATCTTTAATGTTCATTGATAGTTTTTATTTATTTAAATCTAAGAACAGGTCAAAAAATGAAAAAAATAATTAAACGAAAATGTGTAATTTAAATATAAATAAATATTTGGAATTACAATTTCGCGTATATATGCAGCTACTAAAGGAATATACACGGCGGAGTAAAATATCTGTAGTCCTATATATGCATCTTTATTTAATTATTTAATTAATATGTTTATTTATTATACTTTCAACTACAGCATTATTTTAATCCAAAACAAATAGAAAAATGTTATCAGTGATTTTATTTTCTCTGTGAATCTACTATCAATCTGCACCACTTATAAGTTAAGTTTATACATATGCCCTAACACCAATTAAAATGATGGTAAGTAAATATTATCGTTTATATGATCACTGTAATAATATAAGATAAATGTATAACAAGCTAGAACTAAATTAAATTGATTAAGAAGTATATATTCAAGTTAATTCTACCCCTGTGGGGTCGATAAACGCATGGGAATTTGAATCTATTACATGATATATCGTACGTTGGTCGTGCGGACTAAGGCGCTGCGCTCAAATAATATTTTGCGGGGCTCTGGTTCGAATCTCGACCATTCCGAGTAGAAATGAGATCTGGCGGGCCGTGTGTTACAGCCCGGGCCAGGAGCGCCGGTGCTGGCCCTAGCACGGCTTGAAACGCTTTTTGGGCCAAGCCCGGGTGTTGCAGCCGTGTATTGGCCTA
>UELU01061086.1:413-12319 GCA_900490025.1 Megastigmus dorsalis
TATAAATAAATAAAATTTCAATAATTTAAAAAGCCTTATACGTATCCTTGCCAGGACTGTAAAATTGTTTAAGCACCATGGCCGAGGCAAGCGCGAATACGCTTTCGGGTGATGTTTACATCGTGGGATAATAAAGCCTCGGCCTTATACTATCCCACGCTGAAAACATCAGCCCCTCAAGCGTATTCGCGCTTGGGTCGCCCAAGGTACATAAATAACTAATACGCGCGTACGTTAAATTGTATGTAAATCGAATTTGACACTATAATAATGTAGAATATAAATTGCTGTACATGTAACGTCTGAAAAGTCAACTAAAATTTCTAAAAACCTAGCAAAATGCAAGAACATATTGTTAATATTAATAAAAGGTATAGAACTTTCAACCCCCCTCCCCAAAGAAAAACTGCATTCGCGACAGATGTCGAACGAAAGCACACAGAAAAGGCCTCTCAGGTTATTCAGATTTCGCCGGTCCATCCACAGCTATTAGAAGCGGATCTCACCGGTCTCTCTCTCTCTCCGACTCTCTCATCTAGTGTAAGCGGAAACGGCTCTTGGCACACTCGCCCAACAGCCGCCGCGGCAGCCGCTCGACAATGTATTCATAAGTGGACCGAAGAGAAGAAGAAGTATATAGCACAGTCATGTGCCTTTTCTCTCTCTCCTCTCTCTCTCTCTCTCTCTCTCTCTCTCTCTCTCCTCTCTCTCTCTTTGCACCTGTGATTCGTTATTCGCTCGATTTTAGTGACTTACACTACACGCTTGGGTCAGGACTGTAAATTTTCTGTATGTTAATTTATTATGTTCTGTCCCGTATACTTATTTTTTTGAGAAAATGTGAGTGTATTTATCGGCGTGATAGGAGTGTGTGATAGGATGAGTGAATGTATGATTGTGTTGTAAAGTTTTTTATATTCTTTTAACCAATAAGACTGATAGATATTGATCGCTTTTTATATTAAATTTGTTTATTTGTATTTTAATTAAGACGCTCTGTGATATCATAGAAAGACTGGAAATGTGCGATTACGAAAATCAAAAAATATGAAAATATATATTTCAAAGAAAAATCTATATTGTATTAACATGTACATTTTGTAAACCATTACAAATAAACTTATATCTATCCATCTATCTCTTGCGTTTGGCTCTCTTTTTAGCGCTGCAGCCCCGTAAATCCCTCTGTTCTTTCTACGTTTTGCTTCATGTTTTACTACGTTTTTTCTTGTTTCTGTTTAGTTTTTTCCTTTTATTTTTGATGAAACGCTCGGCTAAATTTCTACATCGCACACACACACACATTCACCTCGGACTTCTCTCGCGTTTTTGCCTCATTTTGAGGTTTCACTTTCCACAGTGCTGTCTATCGTTGAAAATTTTTTTCAAATTACGTCGATAGATTTTTTTTCTGTAGTTTAGTTAAGCGCATTATTTTCTTCTTAATGATTTGTCTGTTGTCGTTGCTATTTTCAAAGCCTACCTTGAAATCGATCTTACTTAATCTGATTTCAGGTCAACCCAATTTCTTTTTGTCCTCTAAAAAAATCTACTGTAGTTTTATCACGCCATTTTATTTAGAGAGTATATTTTTTATAATTTTTAATGAAAATTTAAAATTTTTGAGCCACAATAAATAAATGAATTTTGAATAACGATGGCATTGGCAGATTAATGAGCGAGAGTATAAAAAACTAAGATATCAAGATGGAGATCTTAATTACGCCACAAACGAATTGTAGCCGGCCGCGTAACAGATCTGCATCTACTTTAAGGACGTTCACGGACCGCAGTAGAGCTCACGTAACTCATCTTTCCATACATATACATTTCAATATGTATTATCAAGAATAAGTTGAGCTAGTCAGCACTGCTAAGCTCCGCCTACTCTGCGCAGAAGCACAAAATTTTCAATCCTGCGCAGTTAACATAAATCCGGCAACGTCTATATATATATATTTATTTCTCCCGCAAACGCACACAATATACACACACATACATGTTATGCTCGGCTACGGCGGCCAATGCTAGTACAGCGTTGCCAAGTCGTCTGCTGTTTTCTTTCTCCACGTACCTTGGCGAGAGAAAAGTCGACAAAATTCTAGATTTCAAACAGCCGTATCTCAAAAATAAACATCGGTTGCTATGTTTAATAAAATTGTATCTTAATCGGTACATGTTTTACTACAACATACTAGTTTTTGGTAAAAATCTATCTATATTTGACACGGCAAAGCTTAAACATCGTGTAAAAACGGCTCAGTATAGGAGTCCGGTGTTAAAAGCCGCAATTTCTGACTTCGATATCTCAAAATTTAGATACGGTAGCCCTATTTTTAAAAATTGCTATGCATAAAGCAGGTCATAGAGAATGTATATATTCAATTTCATAAAAATCAAATTATAATTGATTTTTCCGTGAACGTCCTTAAATGCTGGAGCTCTCGCGACCGCCACAAAAAACTTCAAATTCCACTTTAGCCCAAAACAAACAGCGCCGAAGAAAAGCAAGTAGCGAAAAAAGTAACGTATAAAAGGGAACAATAGCAGTTGGCCTCTTCTCCTAAGATTCCAATCTCACTCTCTCAGACATGAAACCACTCTCTGCATCCCTCTTTTCCCTCACCCGACGAAACAAGCCTTCTCTTTCACTCCCTCTCTCTCTCTGTACGAAAAAAGTTTGACTTTGTCGCTGCTACTGCTACCGCCACAAGATCGTCGGACTGTAAATTGCGAGCGACGCCTCGTTTCTATGTACGTGAGAGCCAGTCTACTTAGGGCATGTAGCGAAATGTACGCCGGGGATCGTTTTCGCCTTGTGTGCGAGTTACTGCTGCTGCTGCACTGTTCTGCTCTCGCACACTGGTGAATACCTCCCTTGGCGACGAGTAAAGATATGACAAGGCCGCGGTTATGTACGCGTACTTATGTGTGTGCTGCGTGTGTATCGCGAGAGAAACTCGAGAGAACATAAAAGCGATGCGCTATACTCCGCCTTTTGTTTTTTTTATTCTCTGCTAGAGACTTTTTTGGAGCGTCGGACGTGGTGTGTAGAAAACGTTGCCACTTTTCGTCATTTTCGAGGGAATTTTTTTTTTTTTTTATTTTAAGAGCGTTGTTATTCTGTTTTTTTTGCAGAGGGTGTTACATTTAACTGTTATTTTTTTTTCAAAATCCCTTCAAATTGATTTTTAATTAAAAGTTTCTCGTGCGCACCTATTGGCACATGAATAAAAATCTACATGAATAATTGCACTTTTTCTAGTTACAACTACTTCCTTGAAAGGTATACCATCCATTAAAATAATTAAATATAAGACAGGGAAAATTCTTATATCCCGCCCACAAAAGGGGGCTCACAATCACTCTAAAACATAGTCCTAAGTGGCACTTGTCATAATTGAAGCATCATAACGAAAATCCAGGAGCCGCCCTGCCGTTGTTGCGGCCCTTCAAACTAATCAAAATCGCGGTTCTACAATTTCGAAATAAAAGTACCATAGAGGACACGAGTTTGTGTATACTATGGTACGTGAATCATTAAGACGTAATCCGTGCGAGACTAGAATCGAGTCAAAAGTCGCAAGCAGATGTTCACTCAAGCTATACAAGGACTTGTAACCTGAGTGAGTGTAAAGTAATTGGCAAAATGGGTTAAGAACGAACTTAGCGAGAGAGTATGGAGAAGCGAGCGTGCACAATAACCCATGGGTCCTAGAGCTGCTACGAAGTAGGTTGTAACGCTTATGCCCTTCCTGGAATATCTAAGTACAGGCTGAGTGAGCCTACGAACATCAGATTCTACATGGGAGAGCTCTCGAAACGCACCTCTTTCGTGATATCGGCGTGGAGTCATTAGTTTTTTCTCAAGTAATTTATCAATTTAATTTTAGTGAATTATTGTTTGAAAATGATTTACACTTTCAAAAAAATGATCAATTGTTTTTAAGAAAGAAATTTATTTTAAAAAGAAAAACCATATCCGAATTCGAATGACTATTCGTTTTTTCGAAGATTGATCAGCATTTACATTGCAAGAGAGCGTACTTTGATTGACTGAGGACTTTATATGAAACTGCACTATATCTCCCGTCGCAGAAAGTGTTCCCCGCTGCAACCTCTGAGTAAACCAGCGATCCAAATTCGCGCGCATCATCTCCATATAGTAAGCATCGCGAGAGAGAGAGAGAGAGAGGGAGGGGGGAGTAGCGCGCGAAAATCCACACGCGGGCGCGGAAGGAGCAAAGGAGGAAGAGAAAAAACCAAAGCGAAAGCCGATTGTCGTTTCGTTTTCCATTTTTCACCACACCGCCAGTCGGGATTACTGCCCTTGAGCCGAGTTCTCCTCCTTCCTCCCTTCCTTATATACATATACTCTCTCTTTTCTTCTTCAAACCGTCATGCTCGTAAATACGTGCCTTACTATACACAAGCTTGTGCAAAACTTTTGGGCTTTCCGGGATTTACTGGTCCACCTGTTCTTCTTCTTCTTCTGTTTCTCGCACTATCTCCTCCTCAATATCTGCATGTTTATTCTTCATCACACACACTCACGCACACGCACACGCATACGCACACGCACACGCACACGCACAAACACACACACACACACGCCCACGCACACGCACACAAAAGTCCACGTAAACTGGATTTCATATTATGTGTCATCGGATTATTTAAACACTCTTGGGTCACCTGTAAACGTTGTCTGCTTTTTCTCGCTCTGGTCTGTAGATGTAATGTATGGGATGTATGGGAGCGATAGAAGAGGAGCAAAGTTTTTTGGCGGATTTGCATATTTATGTGGTGTTCGAGTGCCGGAGGATTGCTTTAGCTTTTCCAAGAAACGCATTGAGACATTTAAGCTTGCCGTGCGCAAATTGATACGACAAGCGAGCGCCGCGGCTTTATGTAGGTATATACCGTGTATGGCGTAGTTCCTGATCAAAGACCCCCTTTTCTGATCAATTCGTTATATAAAAATTATATTTAAATTTATTTGAGTGGAGATATCTTATATATATAAATCTGCATCAATATGGTTTTGTATCAAAAGCAGATCCAAAGTGATTCGTATAGAAGAACCACCTAGTTTTATAGTAGATACACACTCTTATGAAGAGTGCGGAAAGAACTTACAAAAAACGGTCCTAAGGATCTCAAAGTACCTGAAAAAATTTATTTAATAATTGTGTTGATCACTAACAGCGTGATTTTAAATTAGGAATGAAATTGGAAGCAGTTTCGCCGTCTGACAGAACCAAGCTGTGTCCGGCTAGTGTTGTTAAAGTATTTGATAATATTTTATTTTTTAATTCATACTGATATATATAATAAAGATTCAGTAGAAAATGTTGATGAGACATTCATCTATAATACTACTGAAAAAATACGTGGTTATGTACTGCAGACCATCCCTACATATTTCCAATTGGTTGGGCTAAGAAAAATAACATAAGGTAAAAAATTGTATTTTTCAACTACTTTTTAAGTATACAAATATATTTTTATAAATGTTAAAATTAATTCAATTATTATAGCCTAGCGTCACCCCAAAAGTGGACTTCAAAATCAGAAGAATTCGAATGGGATGATTATTTAAAATCAACGAATTCAGTTGCTGCTGATGGAAAATTATTTACTATTCGGGAAAGTGCAGCTGAAGCTGGATTTGAATTTGGTATGAGATTAGAAGTTGTTGATCTAGAAAATGAAAATGCTATTTGTGCAGCTCATGTATCAAAGATCATTGATGATTTACTGTGATTAAAATTAGACTGTTGCAATGATAATTGAATCGAACACATAGTACACATGCATTCCTTACAAATTTTTCCAGTAGGATGGTATGAATCGAACCACTATCCACTAACACCACCGCAAGATTATGTTGAAGTGTGTAAAAAAGCACAAACTAATGTAATTACAACAAAGAAAAGTATTATTATAGAAAATCCATTATCGGAGCCTCGTTCTTCCTTATGGTGTCCAAAGATCTATTTTAATTAACGATGTATTACTGGACCAATGATTTCAAAGGGTAAGCTAGCGACTCTTCCAAAAGCAGTTGGCCCAGGACCTGTGGTTCCAGTTATGAGAGAAGTTCTATCAATGATTGAATCTTAAAATTATTGCTATGTGATACTAAACCAGAGCCTGGTTATAATTTAAAAGTATTAAAAGCAAAACATAAAAATAACACTTATAGAGCGAGTGAGGCTGTAATCACATCAGGTGACATGGTAATAGAATTTTGTAGGAATATATGCATGAAATTAATGGTTTGCCCTAATCTATTTGGACCATTGCATATACCAGAAAATGAATGTCCAGATAAATGTCATGAAACCGCAAAAAATAAACTCTTAAGTAAGTATTTTAAATGTTGAAAATATTAAATTATTAATTAAAACGTAATAATGATTTAATTTATGAGTACAGCAGCGACAGTTGGAAATGGAAGAAGAGGTAAACCCAAGGGCTACACAAGCATTATGGTACAAAATCCTAGACCATGGGGTAAGCGTAAAAGAAGAAGAGGCAGGTGGGCTAACAGAGATAAGGAACAGGTTGAAGAATTTGAACAAGAAGATGAAATGCCATTTGAAAAATAAATTGATTCTAAATTTCACAAAGTGTTCAAGTTTTAATTTATGATTTCTCATTAGATTTTTATCGTTAAACTTGTGGTGGAATTCTTATACTATACATAAATATTTAAAAACATATTTTCAAAAATTATCTTTATTTAACATGATTCTTATAAATAAAATACATAATTTATATACATCAAATTTGCTTGCTTTTATTTTTCTTTATTTTCTATTTTCTTTTCTAACATATTTTTTTTTTCGTTCAAATCGTAAAATTATTCATATTTCGTTCATACGGATTAATGTAAAGTCTATAATACTTTCTTCTTTTTTTTATTCCCACCACGTTTTCCTATTGTCCAAGCTGTAAATAGATTTTTTAATACATTTACATTGATCATACAATTTTTTAATTGTTAATGAATGCAGGGATAATGGATTTCACATGATTGAAAGATTACCTTTTTTATCTTCTCCAGAAGATGGTCCTGTATGAGGTTTATCTGTAGTTCCTGCAGGAGGTGGTATTGCAGGTATTTGAGGAGGTAGTAGCGGTGGTCTTTCAAGAGGTGGTGCCAATACAGCTCCTGCACGTGGTACCCCTCTACCTTCTGGAGGAAATACATTATTTATATGTGCCAGTGGTGCCCTTTGATCTCTCCGTACAGCTAAATCCAGCGGAATATCATCTATAGCAATAAAGAAAAATATGATTATTTAAATTAATGAAGTAAAATATTATAGCTTTTCTAGTTTAAAATATTATTGTTACAAAAAAAGTTTTTTTTTTATATTACCTTGATTATCTTCCATTTCTCTTTCATGTAAAGCTGTAACAATAACAATTAATTTTTTAAAATCATTGGAACACAAATAGATATAAGTGCAATAAATAAGTAGTTTTTTTTACCTAAATTTTCAATTTCTTCTTCCAACTCCATATCATCCATTATATCCATGTTGTCGAAACCTTGGCCTTCTATAATACCTCTGTAAATAAAAACATTTTTGTACTAGGAAACTTAATACTTTTAAAATATATTGCTTCAATTAAGTGTTTCTTATTTTAATTTCAAAAACATTTACTAAATAATTTACTAAATATTTATTTTCTACTAATCAATCAAGTTTTTATACTCACAATAAATTTCTTTGAAAAGTTCAAATGACAGACTCAGCACGCTGTCGTCGACTGGCCCCGCGGCCAACTTCAAATCTAAGTCTATATTGTATTCTGAATATAATCCCAAGCTAGGAACTTTTAAAGCACGAATCGCAGTTTATATTACATTGGACATTGGATTTTGGATGATTCCACATTGTGTAAGGTGACTGTCACAGTGTCACTGTGATGGTAACTTGGTAACTATGGTGAATTGGTCAATTGGTGATTATTGTGAACCATATCAAAATCAAGGACAAGGCGTGCGGCAGCAGAATAGTTTTATAGAAATTATATAAAATGGACGCAAATGGAGCAGTTTTGCACATAGCATAGATAAATGCAGCAATTTTAGATCTATTTAACTAATACTTAATGAACAAGGCATATCTCTATATTGAATCTTTCATATTGTGCACTATAAAGACACCCTTAATTTGTCTGTTCCATAGGTTATTTTTCTTCTAACAAGTCACAATTGACAACTGTAAGATTCCGTTTCGGTGTCAAACTTAAAAATAAAAATTTGCATCTTCAAAGTGATTGATATTGTTTAATTAAAATTTAATGAGATAGTTTTATTTCTCAAGTTCTTGAAAGTTGAAGAGTATTGTGTAAGTGTATACTAATTTTTTTTACTAACTTTTAAAATCTAATTTTATTTATTTTCAGTCTAAATATTCTGAGCTAATGTTATTCTAAATCTAAATATTATCTAAATATTATAAAGTTTTATCAATTCTAATAACTAAATTCTTATAAATATACAAGATTTATTTATAGTAGAAACTTCTATTAATAAGTTAATATTTACATTAGATATTATATAAATGTAGATAGAAAAATACAATATTTAAACATTTTATTTTCATATTATCAAAACGTAGAAAACAATTCAGTTGTTTTTTACAGAGAAAGTAAATACTATAAATTTTACTTCAACCGTAGTAGCATTTAGAGCATCTTTACAGGTGCTGTTGTTATTGATGCTGGTTCCTGGCCTAATTTATTTTGTACTTATTATGTATTTAGTATTTAGTATTTAGTATTTATTACTTGATAATCTGATTACCAGCCAAAAAATCACTATTATATCAGTATAGTATCAAGTCTCCAATAAAAGTACAACTTTTATGTACTATTTATTATTGATTAAATTATGGTAACAATCTAAGATCCAAGAGGATCCATGACTTTCTTTTTTAGTAATCATTTTTAACATTTAAAATTTTAACTGGAATATTTATGCGTTTCTTTCTCAAATTACTTATACATTTTTTTAGAAATTCCTCTGCAAATAAATTACTGTGATAAAAATCATATGCATTTGTATTCGGTACAGATGAAGTTAAAATATGAAACTGGTTCTTACTAGACAAATTATCTTATCCGTTATTTAATTAATATATTACTTAATTGCAGCGTTTCTTCCATAATCACATATGCATTTGTATTCTGCATAGTTAATGTTGAAATCGAATTAAAGTTATTGATGCTTATTTCACGTAAAATCAATAGTCTAACTCAGCACTGTGCACATATCTCATAATAAACTTTTCTATAAAATTAAAGTTATGTACTCTAAAAATTTGAAGTCATTGAACATGTTTGCTGATGGAATAAAATAAGATTTCATACTCTCATTTATATTTATTTATTTACTTATATAGATAACAAAAATATTTACTCTACTCACTCACAATTTATTTAATTCAAATTATAAACTTACGTTTTTGATATTGCAGTATTTGCAGTTTCTAAGAAAGTAGTGAAATCTCTAAAAAAATTACCTTTAAAAGGGTAAAATCTAGGCAAGTAAGATTTTGTTATCCCCCAACACAATTTCATATTTATTCTACCACATGGCTGTAAAATAAAAAACTTTTCAGATTGATAAATTACAAAACATTTTATTAATTAATTAGATATATAAAATGAATCCAATCATACTATCAAATAAAATGAAACAGTAGCTGTATCTATAATTAAACCATTCTTAATTTGTTAATTTTTTAAATAATGTAATAATTTAGTTCTCTTAATTATAACATTTTGTGTTTACAATTTTAATTTTTTTCTAATAAAATTTTCACATTAGTTTTAATTGGTAATATTCTTCCAGATAATATTTATTAAATTCATTCTCTTTCTAATATCTAATAATCATAGAATATTATTACATGGTAGTCTTTCATTTAGTAAAGCAATATTAAACTTGAGTTTTCAATTAAATAAAATAGCTTCTTTATTTATTCATATAAATTTTCCAATTAATAAATGGCCAATTTAAACTAAAGAAACTTGTGAAATCACTTCAGAAATTGTCAAGTACTCTTTTTCTTCATTGTTTACATTGTAATGGGGCTGGTTTTACTGTGTGCAGTACCGGTCTACTTCACACTCCTACCTTTCCTGTACGTTGCAGCGAGAAAATCTACACGGGATTTTCCCCGCTGATCCGGTGTATCAGCCCTCGTACAAATGCGAGACTCTTTTGATGAGTCTCGCTTTCCGTCGATCGGACTTATGGCCGAGCGAAGCGAGATCGAAAATTCGAGTGAGGGAAAAATCCTCTTACGCCCTAGTCTGGAACTGTATTTTTCATTACGAGAGCCGTAAAGTCGCATCAAACATGCGATTTTGAGGTTAGAGTGATGAAAAATAATATTTACAAGTACCTATATATTACAGGAACTTTCTATCCATGGTGTGTACAAAATAAAATAGATTTCCCTATAATACTATTTGTCGATGGCCATTCCAGCCATGTAACATTGTGACTTAGTAATTTTTGCAAAGGGCACCAAATTGAACTAATCGCTCTATATCCAAATGCCACCCATATACCTCAACCTATAATGGATGCGGTCTTTTTTCCATCAAGTGGAGATCAATCAAGTGTAGATTGGGAAACCTCAAATGCTGAATATTCGTCACCTGATGTACTGCAATTGATCGAGAAGAAGATTCAGCCTGATACTTTAAAGCTTTTTAAACAAGCTAGACTTTCAGGTGTATAGAATGGAGATCTAAAAGACAAAAGTTTTTTCTATTTTTGGCTGAATTTTGTGGGGAGAGCAAAAGAATCAACTAGAGATCAAGATGAACAGCATATAGAGGATCCTGAGGTTTAATTTGAAATAAAATTATATATAATCAGTTATAATTAAGATAAAGAATAAGTTTTAATCGTATTTCCATTTAGATATACATTCTAGATTTACGTATCTATTTTATTAGTATATAATTAGTATAAATACTTATTTTTAAAATTTATGATCTACTTAGAATATAACTTTTACTTTATTAAGTTTTTCTTCGACTCATGTTAATTTAATGATACTCTACCCTGCTAGAAAATTAACGAGTCTAGCTGGTTAGTACACCAGCTTCTAGGCAGATCGGTTCAGCTAATTTCTAGGCAGAATGTACTCGCAAGCTGCCTAGAAGCCCGTTAAGGCTATGTACGTGCAGCCGCACAAAACAAGAGAGCGCTGATGTACAGTCTGTGGACATTACATCTGTCCGAACAAATTTAAAAATTTTAGAAATATGGCATCGAGCGGGGTCCCACTTTTATAGGGCGCATCGCTGTCTTACGCATTTTGCATTGTTTATGGTTGAATGCCGTGTTGGGCCGGTGTTTCAACCATAAACAATTCGAAATACATAAGATATCGATGCGTTCTACGAAACTGGTACTTTCGCTTGTTGCCACATTTCCGAAATTTTCAAATTTGTTCGGACAGATGTAATGTCCACAGACTGTACTTTTGTTTCTGTGCGGCTGCCGCCTCGTTTTGTGACGTCTGACGTCTCAAAGCGGGACATGAGATACCCCGTACGCGGACCTATGATACATGGGTTATGTACGCGAGCAGAAGGTCGATTTTTAAATGTCTTTATGGGACGTTTTTAAACGGAATAATTAACCCCAAATGGACATAATATAGCTTTAAATTATTATTTTTGTATTTTCCAATACAATATTTATTAATAAATGTAGTAACGTTTAATAAAATATACTTTTATATTATTTTAAGAATTAAGTAGAATCCACCCAGATTCTAATCTAAAACCGTCGTCAGGTCACGGGGATTCCATCCAGAAATACAGCCAGATCGTAAGCATATCATGCAAATCTAGCTTCA
>UELU01061279.1:410-16182 GCA_900490025.1 Megastigmus dorsalis
GTCGCATTGCGGGACGAATTTTTATTTTGCGAAAAAAGAAATTCAAAATGGCATACTTAAAAATTTTGCAATTTGGTTTTGACCGTAAATTGTTCGAAAAAAGGGTTAACTATTAACTAATAATTATGATTGTAGATCACCCTTTAAAAACACATGTGTAGAATAAAATATGTAAATTTCAGCCTGATCGGTCCAATAGTTTTTTTTGAATTATGTGAACTAGGTCAAAAAAAGTTGTTTTGAGAAAAACGCGTTTAAAGTTTTTGTTCTAAAATACATCGAAAATACTATCATTATTGAAGAAAAACGACTTATTACCCTTAATCATCGATGCCTGTTCCATACACCACACCTTCCAATACCTTAAATCTCTCCTCTTCTTCGATTTGAGTAGAGCGGATAAAAGGGTAGCTGCACATTTCAAGATTCAAGCATACGCACAGATACCCTTGGATACACTCTCGAGACTCTAGGATTATTTCGAATTGTTCGTTTCATTCTCGAACATTCTGACTAATATAGAATCTTATTCTTATTTCTGTTACATTTCAAAAGATACTATCCAAAATTTCAGAGCAGCGGACAATAGCTTTAGTAAACAGCAGCTAAGCTAAACGCATACCCACATGCAGTACGTGTGCAGGTGCAAACTAGTCCACATTATAGTTGTACACATTCAAGAACACATGTTACAGTTTGAGGTATGTCATAATAGCGTACTTGGTAAGGGCTTGTATTTTAGTGCTCTCGCGTTATTACTGTAAATAAACACTCGCATATGTACACCACTCAACATTGAAGCATACTGCAGTCGTATATCTGCAAGAGCACAAACAATAACGCGTCAGCACTTTTGCATACGAAAGCATATCCTGAAGTTCCATAGCCCTCCTTAGCGAAAACACGTGTGCCCTTCTACTGTACCACACAGTCTTGAATTCGTACCCGTATAGCGTTTATGTTGTAGCACCCTAGTGCTTCCGCGTATGTAGACAGGGCATACGCTAAGGTACCAGATCTTTCTTGCTCATACTATAACGGAGCCTGGTCTGCCCTGGTGTGCCTTTTGGTTGCCCTCAGACAGCCGAATACATAATTTATAGCAGATACATATTAGTGCCCTCACGCTTACATGCGTGCAAATGCATAACCTAATGCTCATCTCGCATCCGTGCTTATACTTGCGTAAACTAGTGCTTTCACGCGTTATCGACCTACACTCGTATAAAAGGTCATAGAGCTCTCGGGGAATCGTAAACTGCCTCTCGCTTTGTCTGGATCTATTGCACCACCAAGTTACCCTCGTCCAGCTCAAAGAACTCGCGCGCTATATGCAGTTTGCATATAGTGACTATTATAGAAATTAAATGGAAAATTATGAATAATTAAAAAAAAAACAATTATTTTAATTCCGCTTTTATCTACATATTGTAGCTTTCAGAAATATAATTATTATAACTATTATATATATGAAATTATCTATTGATAATAAGAATCAGTTTTTTTTGTAATAGAATGTTATGTAAGATTTATAAGTAAAATAAAATAAATGGGTTTTTATTTATCAAATCAATGAACCATCGTATTAAAATCTTGTTAGATCATTTTTTGATCAAGTAATATTGAAAGTTGGAAATGCATAGAACTATTATTATATAATGATTTATTAATATAAATTAAGAGAAATACATAATGTACAAATACTTTTCAAACTGAATAGGTATAAGTATCACTGCACAGCTGTGAAAATCAAATATATATATATATATATATACAAATAAATGTACAAAGCACAGTACCTTAAATACTATTCTCTACGCACAGCATTCATGATTTGATAATAACGCTGTCTGTTGATGCTTATGATAAATGAATTTAAGGATAATATATCTGTTTTTATTCATAAACCAGAACTAAAATGAACAAAATATTTTACAGCGACTGAATCACTATATGTTAATATTATCATCCAGACATTTATTTTTGTATAGATTTGCTGCTCACAGCTGTGCATCAATAACTTATTATACATATCCAACTTGAAGATATTATTGGCTTACGTATTTCTTTAAACTTACATTTATTAATCATTATAATAATACTAGTTTATATTTCTACCTCACAATTATCAAGAAATTTCAATAGAGACTCTGGTGTTTTGTCACATTAGTTTCAATTGAAATTTATTGATAATTGTGAGGTAACTCATTCGCGTGTTTCGACAAAGTTACCGCGACGTATCTCTCATTTGGTTTCTCGATTTAGAAATCAACTGCTGGCACAATAATACCTGGGCAACTTACTTTTATGACGTACAAACGAAGACGCAGGTTCTTAACTCTCGAATTCGCGTTGTGGGTGAAGGCACGTGGCGATAAACGATTGCGACGAGGTAACAAAGTCAAATAATTTCGTCGAGGTATAACCGAATTCGATGGAGTCCCGGAACGAACAGACAGAGCGAAGCATCAAGCGCTCGCAAGTCGGTTCGTTCCGCTAGCTTGCCCCTTGCTCCGTCGCCCGCTTGTCTCTCCTTCGATCCGCTTCGTCTAGGGTCATGCGTCTTCACGACCACTGTTATGCTGCTACGCGCTGCTATACCTGATGTTTGTGTCTCTCTCTGCGTTGTGCGTGTGTGCGGCATTAAGTGCACTTTTGCTTCTCTTCGTGTGGAAAGTGCGAGAGAAGAAGTGTTGACTCTTCAGGGGTTTCTTCAGTGAGAGCCGCGGCTGTGTTGAAGATTTGGGGATGATGCAGCCAGCCATCTTCGAGGTACGAGCAGATTCCGGTTTCGAGGTTAGGTGTCATCTTTCTAGTGTTGATGCTGCTTATCTGTTTCTTGCTTAAATTATTATAACAGAGAGTTTCGAGAATCTGCTATTAATATCCTGTTTGTTTTGAGTGTTTACAGATGCAGCGCAGCTGTTGGCAATTTCTATTTCTGATTCTAGCGGCTTCTTCAAGGTACTACCAGTTTCTACGATGGATGTGTACAAAGGTAATCTAGCTTTCCTTCTTATTTCAAGTTTCGATAGTTATTCAGTAATTATTATCTCTATTTCTAGGTTTTGGATAGACCATGCGAGCTCACAGCTGAGTGTTTTTCCTTGTATGTGTCCTGCTGCTGGTATTTTTCGATGGTAGCTGTTGTAGACAACTGAGGAAGGTAAAGTTAAGTCCAATCTTCTAATTTAAATGACGTAATGTTTCATGTTCTAATCTATTTTGCAAGTATGACAGCGAGTATCCGGCATTCTGTGTATTTCTAAGTCGAGTGTGCAGAGTTGGCGAGGGTATTCTTTTCTCTGGCGAAGGTAGGCATGTTTTCAATCCCTAGTTTATATATTTCAGGTATTTACATGTGTCTTCATGTATGCTTACAGGTGTTCGAGTCTACGAGTGGACACTAAACGAGGGTCAATGAAGCGGCAAGTAGCCTAAGAGCGGTAGGGCAGGCCCTACTAAGGAGTAGGCTGGTATTCGTCGTCGTCATCTGCTTCGAGGGATCAAGACTACGCAAAGAGCTCGCAAGTGCTCTATATTTCTAAGTGCGATAGGTTTAAAGTTAGTTAAGCTAATTCAAGGGTGCTGTTCGCCCTAGAGTAGATAGGCTATTCTTATAACGGATAATATACCGTTACAATCTCAAGAAAATCCAGCTGAAGTTTAGAGGGAATTTTAAGCATATCTAACTAGATTTTCGGATTTCTACTGCATGTACGCCACTTTTATAGATATTAACATTAATGAAATTCCACCGTTGGGACCTGAACCTGGATCCTACCGCGTGAGAAGCCGACCGCTAACCGACTGCACCAGTGAGACTATTGAGACATTATGAATCTACATTCGAATTATCCTCTTAGCTTAGCTAAAATTAATTAATTCTTTAAACTTTTTATAATGTCTTGATCTGCTATCAATTGTTTAATATATTGATGATAAAATCAATTATCAAAGACTTTCAAAAAGTGATTGTTAATATATCAATACCGCATAAATTTTCATGTTCACGCTCTATTGAAAATTCTTTCAGATACAGTAAATATATCTCAGGATTGTAGTAAAATTGAAGATATTTTGTATCGAATTTTTGAATTCACAATTTTTAGTATACTGAAATAGCAAATTTTGCATATGCACTTTATCAAAATTTCCTACATACAATAATTACAGGAATAATTTTAATAAATATAATACATTACTAAAGATTATAGTATGGCTATAATCTTACTATAATCGACCCGAAATCCGACTGAATATTTTAATAGGGTCAAGAACATTGGCAACCGAAAATTCACCTGAATTTCCATTGAAAAATATGCCCGAATCTTCGCCCGGAAATCAGCCCGAACCCAACCCAACCCAACCCAAAAACCTATAGATATAATATTTTTCTCCGCTTGGACGGCTTTTTGTCAATTTGACCTTCGAATGACCTTGACCCTGACATGACGGAGTCAAACAGATGCCGAATTCGGATTCAGCGGGTCAAAATGCTATGGGATATGTAAGTCTCTTCCCCAGGCCAGAACATTCTTTTTTGTGTGGCTGTGTTATTAATTAGTATTTACAACATTTCAAGTATCTGTACATTTAGTGCACAAAAATTACAACTTTTCATAACAAGTCCATGCAAAATTAATTGCTTTCCAAATATTCTTGAGTGCGCACCATAATAATTATATGCAAACATGTCTATAAACTATTTATCCGTGCTTATATATAAATAATTCAATGGCAATCTATTTCTTCTTCTCTTCATTAAAAAAGTCTGAAACAAAATAAAACAGATTACACAAAGTCTCAGTTCTTTCATTTTAATTTTGTCTGACAATTTTAATATTATTTAAAAAAATTGCACTTATCTAACACAATATTAGAAGAAAATGGACTTTCTTTGACTTTTCTTTGTAATTACACTGTAAGAAATATAATTTCACCTTATCAGCAATGTCAACTTTAACCTGCAAATTCGATAAGGTACGTTACATGGTACACTCGATACAATTCTTCAAATATTAATAAATATTAGATTAGAAGTTGGCAGCACTCGCTATTCACGCTCACGCATACGCACGCGGATTGATGTTTATGCAACCTATGAAAAGATATTCGCAACACGAGGGCTCATGTGCTCGACTCGTGTGATGGTCACTATTCGCATTGCTCGGGCGACACACTTCCCCCTTGTCACACTAGTTGCATAAAGTACTATTATATCGCGCGATTGTACCCATCATCTTCTTAGTTCTAAGCTCTACTAAACTTTACTTTGTAAGTTTTCTCTAATCATAAGATAGATACAATTTTGCTTTGTCAGAAACAGGTTGGTAAATAACTTCATTAAATTAATAAACTGATTTTCATAAATAAATTTACATATAATATTATACAAATTTTATACGGGTATACCTAAAACTCCTGATGGTTAGTCCCTGGTAGAATTAAACCGAGTTTGTGGTTACTCCGTAGCCAGTTTAGATTGAATTAGTGATTTTTACAATACTTTTAATACAAGGCTGCCCAAGTGTGTGAATTCATATCTGCGATATTAAATAAAGTCCCACTGGGCTCACAAAAATAACTTAAAAAGTCCCACTGGGCATTTACCTGGTCAGGGCCTAAGCATATAGTAAAAGGATTCTGTATTTTTCTGAATTTAATGTATTAACTTGACAATTAATGATTGATCGAGGAGGTTGGGCGCTTCACCAGTATCCTGAGAATGAGAGTGATGGAACACGTATGGACTGCGGTGGGGCTACGGTCTCGTGGCGATACTTGGGCGACTGTGTACCTATACTGCAGTCTTCTCAAGCGTTTCCCTTTTATCTCTCTTGTAAGTCCCAGCGTAACAAAGCAAGCAGGATCACGCTCCCTCACTAATATAAACTTCTATCAGCGTTAACAAATATAAACTTTTAATGTAGCTTACATCACAATAGCTTCTTAATGTTGTCGTTGATCGTCAAAAATAAGGTTATGATCTGCAGTCGGCTTCGCTTCCTTAAAACACAACCATATACAACGCGTACAACGGACATTGTACCCCTAGTAGAAATAGTTCGCGATCATTAAAAATCATAGAAAATTTTCTATCGATTTCAATAAAGAATTGAGTTGTAAATCTTAATATCAAAAATTACATTTGGGTATAGTTCAGGTCGATTGTTTGAATTGAATGCGAATCCAATAGACTTCAATTGTTTTTTTATCAATAAAGTTTAATGATTCTTAATCAAATCTAATTAAAATTTATTGACACACCATTAAAAATTATTCAATTAATCTAATTATTTTCCTTTATGAATTCAATGGTAAATCTTAATACCAAAAGTAACAATAAAATATCATTAGGAAAAGTATAAATCCATTGAAATTCATTGAAACTCAAAACATTTCAATTAAATCGTATGCATTCACTAGCGTTTTGAATTTGTGCATTGACCTTCAATTCACTTGCATCAATTTCAATTTAATTGAATGTTTAATAATTCTGTATGCTGTAAAGTGGCGGATTTTCGAACGTTTATTGCATGGATTGAAATATTAAAAATGCCTTAAAAGGCAATATAAGCAGCTAGAAGGGATGTCCCTCCACCTCTCGTCTCAGGCCGTTTTTTATTGAGCGTTTATTTATTATTTTTATTTTTATTTTATGCCTACGCAAGTACCCATCGACGAGCGCAGGGACCTTCTTTCAGGGTCAAGAGACACCAACAGAAAATCCCGCTGCAACCTACAAGATGTGCCGCTCCGTCGCTCAGAACATCTACATGTTGCAGATGCCTAAGTTACGCATTCTTATTTTTGTTATCTCTCTCTTATGCCTCTCATTAGTTTTGCCTCCATGTCATTATTATTTTTCTCTTTTAAAACACACTTAAAAGCACCCTTTTTCATCTAAAAAAGGGGCTTCCAAAATATTTTCTTGCAGTTTATGCAAGAGAGCATTATAGGCTTTCTAATGCCTCATTTTTCTTTCCTACGAATTTTAATTCGCACATAAGCGGAAAATTCCATTGAGTATTGTTTACTGGCACATAGTACCCCAGTATCGAATTGGAATATTTTAAAATTCCAACATTGTGGAAAATTCCACAACAAATACTTATAGTGCCTATTAATTTTTAATTAAATTCAATTTATACTTTTGCGCCTATTTTGTGGCTTTAACTCCGCGCTAGAGTACCTTCGTCCTCGCGCGTTTGTAGTTTCTTTTTGTTTATTAATTTCTCGTGCACGTATCGGTACGCTAGAGATTTGAGGTGGAACAACACAAAATTTGGTGAGCCAAGCGACTCAAAAATATTGTAAGGCGTATAGCGTGCCTCTTCAAAGCAATTATTTAAAAGCTTATTTCATGTAAAATAAATTTGTAGTAGAGTCATTTAAATAAATAGCGTGCCTCCGACAGGCTTTTGGATATTTCGCTAGACTCACTGCTTATTTTTTATTTGTTAAAATTGAAATAGTATGCCTCCCAGAGGGCTTTTGTAATTATTTATTTGCCTATTAAAGGACTTAAATTGTTAAGGATCAACTCCAAATTATCGAGTGTGAACTTATTTATATTTCTTATTGAATATATATGCATGTGTGTATACGTGTCTGTCCACAACCCGAAACTCAGCTCAAACGTCTCTGACCGTTCGACCTCATAACTCTGCCTCTGGCTAATCGCGCATTCAAACACCTTGCCTTCTGCAGAGTGTAAAAATTATAAAGATTAAAATTTAAAATCAATCGAGTGGCACTGCTCAAGTTTAGAGTAATTGTATTGAATAAATCTAAAAATACCGTACCTGGCGCCGTGATTTAAATCTGCCTGTGCAGAGAAATATCAAACCGTGATTATAATAATTAATAAATATTTAGACAGGAAATTAACTGTTATTTGCCTCCTAGTTATAAACGCGGGGAAGCTACCGAGTCACTCTCACGCTCAGTCAAATTCCCCCGTTATAAATTCAACAATGCATAATATACTCATTGTCTTTATCCACTTCAATCGAGTTTAAATATAATAGTATCTTTCCAATTTAATTTAATAACTATAATTCGCCTAATAAGCTATTCTTATACATTAACTGATCAAAAAATTAATTACTTATAAGATTCAGAATGCACGCATTTAAATGGAGAAATAAACATGCAATATCTAGTGTCTGCTTTATCTACTTAAGTACACAATTTATTTTAATGATAATAGAAATTCATAGAAACTCAATCGACTTTAATAAATTTTACCTTAATAGTACATTACGCAACTAGTGGGGGCAGGAGATTATCTCGATGAGCGTGAAGGTTGTCACCCTCGTCAAGATAATCTCCTTCGCCCACTCGTTGCGTAATGTACTATGTCCATACAACGCGCGTAAAAGCCAATTTAGCTCACGCATGATCATTGAATGAATGATCACTGGTAAGGATGTGATCAAAATAAATTATCTTTAATTGTTCAATATATACAGAACCTTCTATGACTTCTATTGTGCATAATTAGCATAGGATTGTAATAAACTTTAATAAATTATAATAATAATAGAAATCAATTATTTTTTATGTAACAGTGCGATAAAAATGAATTAATTTATTGAAGAAATAAGGTAATTAGAAACTAACTAAAATAAAAAGAATTGTCAATACAGTCTAATGCGTATAAATAGCATAGGATTTTAATGATCTTCATTAAATTTTATTCCATATTTTTTACAATTTCTTCCAATTGACACATAAATACACATTTCCGTTCTTTTTTGTACCTTTTTTTACATTTTTATACATTTTTCTACGTTTGTGTACATTTTTTTTATTTTCACTTGGAATTAATGGCAAAAATCAATTGTAAAAATGAGTAAAATTAAGGTAGGCCAGGCAGTGGGTACCGTACCCAGTTGGAAGCATGCTCCCCTGGTTGAAAATATCCATATGGAGTCAATGTGGATTTCACATCGATTTCATAAGGTTTCTCTCGGATTTCCATCCGGACTCCATATGGCAATCCATCCAAAATTACATCATGGATGTCACATAGAATCCATGCGAAATTCATTTCGATTCCGTATGTAATCTACATGGTTTTCTCCTTCACGTGCATTTCCAGGTAGAATTCCAAGTTCTAGATTTTTGAAATCAATTACGAAACTTACGATTTAAGACGAAATCCATTCAGCTTCCATACGGAACATAATGCGTTCAACTCGCTGGTGCTCAAAAAATATTCAGTAAAATATTCCCAATAAATATAGGGAGATTTTTAGAGTCCTCTAGATTCCTATATATATTTTTAACACTAAAAAAGGTTTTTTGATTATTTGAAAAAAATTCTAACCTAAAAAAACAAACTTCAAACAACAAAAGTCTGTTACGAATTTTCGAAATTCCAAATTTTTTTGATATGTCATTGATTGTTTACATTTATAAATGTGAATTTATAATTTCAGATTTTAATATTATATAGAAAAAAATTCTAAAGCAATCTTGTGAAATAGAATTACGCCGCAGTATGAATTCTTAATATGTTTTGTACTTTTTTGTTAATACCTTTTAAAAATTGTGATAAGCTTAAACTAAGAATTAAACTAGCTTTCATTCTAATAGATACATATTGGTTAGTATGTTTTCTTTCTATGTTATTTTTAAAAGTTAAAGCTTATTAAGTTCATGCTAACAGGGAAAATACATTGGTAGCATTAATTTTACAAATTAATTGTGAGAAATAACATAGAAAGATAAAATACAAACAACCGAGTATCTGTTAAAGTGAAATCTAGGTTCTCTTAGTAAATTTATATCTTTCTACTTGAATTCCTTTCTAATAAGAACACATGCACCTTTAATAGCACAAAGTGGGAAAACAGTTTGAAAAACGTCTAAGAATCGTCTAAAAAAACATTTAAAATGCCCGTGAACATTTTGAATATCTTTAAATTTTTTTTAAATGTTTTTAAAACATTTTTTTTAACTTTGTGCTTTCAGAGACACACGTACACAAATTTGAAAGTACATACATTCTTCAAAATAGTCAATTTCTGATAAAATGATGTTTAAAAATGTTTTTGAGAAAACAAACGTGCAACACAGCATAAAATTATTTTTATATAATAAATAAACCTACCATAATTAATTATAATAGTAAGTTTTTATATATAAACAAGAATTATATTATAATCGAGAAAATTCTATGAAAAATCATTCGGCACTAACTTAAGCCGTGCAAGACAATATTCTTTACTCAATCTTACAGCTTATTTTACTTTCTATTTTCGTGTTATAGGATATTATAAATTTTTATAATTTATTTAAACATTCAATTTTTCAAGTGATATAAAGTCTTTCTTTAGTTCTATAGATAGACTGATAAATCAATGTCATTGTAAATCAGTGTCACAGTAATGCTTGATATGATATTTTTTATAATTGGTTAAGACTTTTTCTAATCAAGTAACACCTACTAGTAATATTGTCAGCTATTTAAAATTTAGTACATTAAATCTAATCTGCTTACCTACTTTTAGCTAGAATCGAAAATAAAATGTAAAAAGTTTTTATTTACATGTACGCTATAAAGATTTTAACGACAAAAAGAACCATGTAATTAATTTTTTTAATAGTATATTTATTCGAACCGCCATTTCCTTTCCAAGTTTAAAGAACTTTATTTTTGTATTATGCCTTCATTAAATAATTTTAAATTGAATAAATTCAATTTTATTGATGAAGATAAATTATATATTTAGACACTTTTTACATTTATAATCAGGATTGAATTAACTTGATTACTGTAATTATTTCTAATTTCTAATTATTAATACAAATCATGTTATTGCATGAGTTACATCGTCATTTTACAATTAAACTTGTAAAAACAAAAATTAATGTTAAAAAATAAAATTGTGGCAAATAAGAATTTTTCTTCCTGATCACAATGACAAATAGAATTTATTAATGTAATAATAAAATTTATTACTATACCTCATTCTAATTTTACGGTAGTTGTTTCCCTGCTATATTAGTCAAAACTAAACTTTAAAATAAATAATTGAAAATATATGACTTTTTCTGCATTATAATATTAGAAAAGATGGATTTTAGTTATTATATTATGTTATAAAATTGAAAAATAAGCACTTTAAACAAAAATTATATTCTCGTGTGCGCTTAAACGACCGTATAACATAACTCCGATCTTCTCATGTAATCTACTAAATACTTCTGTAATCTAACTATTCCTCAATAAACTTGAATATAGAAGCAAAAAGCGAGTTTGTCACATCGGTCAAGCTTCTCGTAGTCATGCAGAAAATGAGAACATTTAAATCAATATTGCTCCTTGAATAGGTAGTAACGAATTCTAAAAAAAATTCATGACTTTTAATATAATCTAGGCTCGTTTTCTTTTAAAAGAGTTCCATCCCTATGTGAATAATTAATCAGAAATTTATGAAATATTGTACATGGTAAGCTAATATCGCTTAAAAGTTAAAGTTAAAATTTCAGCAAGCTATGTGACACAAGAGAAAAGTAATTGGATAATCGCTTTTGAGAATTTTAACACATCGTCTTATGGATAATTTTACGTTTTATGTCTTTATAAGTATCATACAGGAGTTGATCAGATGTCTGAAATTTTTTGAACTTGTAAATGAATGCTGTATGCAACCATACGTAACTTTCAAAAGTTTATGCCTGACTTATGAGACTAACAATAAACCTTGTTGAAAAAATCAACCTGGATACCTAGCTAGAATTCCAGGTAGATTGCAGGTGGAATCCACTGGAATTCCAGGCTATCATTCCGGATAAATTCGAGTGGATTGACTGAAATTATAGTCTTAAATTCAAGTTTAATCCAGGTTTTTATCCAGGACCTGGATTTTTGCAGCTAACTACTAAAAATTAAAGTACACGAATATTTATAAATATGGTGCCCATATTTGGTGGTACCATGCCTATGATAACATCCAAACTAATGAATTGAACTTTAATATTTGATTTTGTTTATTTCAACTAAATTTAAAAAAAGTACATGAAGTTCAATTTTTCGTAATTATTTGCAAAAATCCAGGACCTGGATAAAAACCTGGATTAAACTGGAATTTAAGACTATAATTTCAGTCAAATCCACCTGCATTCTAGTGGTGGACTCTACCTGGAATTAGAACTGAAAATCCAGGTGTGTTTGGAAACTTTCTGAGATAAATGAAAAAAAATAGGAAAAAGTTGTTTTTTCTCAACATTGATTTTCTCAAAATTGATTTTCTCTAAAGCCGCACCTTCGATTTTCACCAAATTTGAATATGTTTTTTTAGCCATGTTATAATATGCCATCTTGCTCCATTCGGGAGATACGGTCAATGGCTATTTCTACACGTTTAAGAGGAGGCCGGAGCTACTCCCCTCCTCAATAGTTTGTAGTTCCAAGTTCATAGAAAAACTATAAGTTAAATAAGCCTCATATTGCACAGAACGGTTCATCGTACCAAGCACTATGGCGCTTAGCTCCTGGTATTACTCAAAACGATAAATAAAAAAAGTTACATGTAGAAATAGGCATGTTCAAGAATTTGAGGTTAATTTTCAATGCGTGAATGTCGGTTACTAGTTCCAGGTTTGTGCAAAAACGACTAATCGTATCCACTTGAAATTGCACAGGGTTATTTATTACATTGAGAACTATGGCGCTCAAGTCCAAGTTTTCATTTTTACAATCAATAGAAAAAGATATCATCAAATCAAAAAACACGTTTTTAGCTCCGACCTCCCCTTAAGCCTCATGTGCATTATGTATAAGCTCGTATCATAATAATTTTAACATAATAATCATAATAATCATTTCTTAAAGTAGAAATGAGTAAAAGAATCGGTATAAATTAACATTTAACATAAATGGAAGTAAAATAAAGTATATTTTAGTTTAAATATAAATGCGTTTCCGTGGAGGGTATAAGAGACCTTTCGTCGAAGTGTAATTTGTTCGGAGTCAATTATTGTATTTTCAAGTAATTGCACAAAATTAATCAGAATTTAAATTTTCAGATATATCTCAACTATAAGCAAAAGAGTAAGTTTAGTTCCGATAGATCTAAGACATGTCCGGATTTCAAATTACTTGGTATGTAGTAAATGGATTATTGATGGTCGAAGAGTATGAAAACAAAGATATAAGAGAAGATACCTATGTGTTGTAACGTTCTACTGTGACTTGTTAGAATTTTGATAGATTTCGCTATCAAAATTCTTATATTTGTGTCAAGACTTAGTTTATCCATCCGAGCTGGTTAAATTTAAATGAATCCCGCCCAAACGTATCAGGGCAAAGGAGATGTAGCGGAGACGCGCAATGGTCTTCACACGTCGCCACCCTGACACTCTAGATTTTCCCCGGTTTGACCTTTCTATCTCGTAGGATATTGAGAATAGAAAGGCCGGAAAATATTGAAGGAGCTTTCCTCACTCCGAGCGTAAGCAAACGCGCATTGGTTTGCTTAAGGCAAAGCGCGTACTGGACTCAGTGGATTGAGGCGGGAACGGATTAGACAAGGAAAAATCGAGTTGCTTGATTTTTTATACTATTGCGTAAAGAATCGTATAAAAGGTCTTAGCCTCTCACCCTGCCAGTTTCGATGGGTGTCGCAATAACAATCCACTTAACTGGAAAGCTTACAATACGTAAAGCAGGTTCATTAAAGAAGCGCGATGCTTTATTTTTTAATCAACCGCATCACAAATAATTATTCAACATTTTTGAATTATTATTTTATACAATTTGGTTATATAAATTTTTATATGATAGATTCTTTTAGCCGTTAAATCCATATGAAATGGGCTTTTAGTCATCTACAGTATTTTTCCGTCAATCAGTCAGGATAAAATGAATAAAGTATATTATTTTCTTAGATAGATAGAATGATCATAGCGAATCTATTAAAACGAATAAAAAGTATTATAATTTGTTTTGGAGGATCATTTTATCCGTCTAAATATTCATCATTAACAAAAGCTATTTTTATTATATGTACATTATCGATCAATTTCGGATAACAGACTACATACCATTCGATACATCACAAAATTCTAAGGACAACGTATATTTCTCGTTTTTCGATCCGACAAGTAGTTTCCGAGTTATTAATTGTTGAAAGTTAGGAAGATGAACCAATCAGCGGGCGGCTATAGCGGGCAGCAGAATTGGTGCCGAAAGGTGGAATGGAGCAAGGCGAAGAGGTGGGGAGGGGCGCTCGTCGCTCGCGGTCGCACGTACGCTTGCACCGAGCGCGGATGGACGCAGGGACAATTGAACAGCTAGCTGAGCTACCTTACACCGAAAATTGATTGTTGCTTCCTTTTTGAAAAATACTGGATAGCTTATTTATTTCATATATTGTATGGAAAACTTATTCAATCATTTTAATAGTCGATAGTAAACATTTTAATACTTATTGATAAAAGATATTAAATCTTGCAATGAACAGTATTATAGATCTAAGTAGGTAAAAGCTTAAATTTTTATAATTAAAAAATCTAGTTTTGCCCAGGTCTGAAGATTCAGAAAATTTTGGGGTCTACTTAAAGTGTAGAAAGATACATTTAATATTAAATTTACTATGTAAATAATCAGGAGAGTAAGTAATACTTACAAAAAATGATTAGATTAACTATAATACTGATAAGCAATTCGTTTACGGTTCGAATTATTCGAACTTAAATATCGAACCCAATTTATGATACAAAATTATGCATAATGAATGCATAAACTTTGGTTCATAATAGCGCTTCGTTCATCAAGTGCGGTAAAACAATGTAGATTCAAAGCTATTCGGTATGTACACCTGTTATTCGGCCTTACAAAATTTCAGAGTTCACCAAGAATTTTGCACTGCGGTATTTCATTTCTGACAAGACATTGTCTGAACTTTAAAGCTGAATCGTATAAGATCATAGGTACGAAACAGAATCTTATTCTTAGAGGAAGTTAATTAGCACACTTATCAAGCCACGAGAATTTGTATTACTTGAAAGAAACATAAGTCTCAATAATCAAGCAGATTATTAATGCCTGTAAGAATGAAAATTTCCATACCTTATTGGATGTTTTTAAAACACTTTATTTTAAAGAAGTCATTGATACAGCTTCGAAACCTTAGCATACATTATACATTTAACATTATAATTTTTAAAATTATCAATACTAACGGGAATCCAGACGTAGCACAGCGCTTCTATTTAAAAAGACATAATTACTTAATAATTTGAAAAGTGTATCAAGTATTAAAAATATTCTTTTCAATAAATTTGAACATTACTATTCTCCGCAATAGCGAAAATAAAGCTACTCTTTAACACATGGTAACCCAAAGGTCTCTAAATAAGCATTTTATCTTCATAATATATGCGCATATTTTAGATTCAACGAGAAATAAATTAAGTAAACTCTAGGCTTTTGTACTCAATAACCCGATGCTTATACGTAGATCATTTTATTGCGAAAAAGATACTTTGACGGCCACATTTTAAATGTAATTGGATAAAAAAAATGAATTAATAAGATATTTAATTATAAAATATTTAAGTTGTTACCTGTACCGATAATAGTTTTTACATATGTGGCTGTTATTTTTAAGCTATCATCGATTTTAAAGTTGTTCTGACTTTGACTTATGCGTGATAATAAATTCCAGACATCTACACGATTTAGCTGTGAAATCGACCTTTAATACAACCACAATACGCCTTGTATAAGATCGACCGAGTTTATGGTTACACC